>CM065591.1:356707065-357006426 GCA_033119425.1 Bufotes viridis | reverse complement strand
CAGTGTGACGTGCGGGCGCTACGTGACTCCAGCTTAAATAGAGGCTGGGTCACATGCTGCACTTGGCCAATCACAGCCATGCCATTAGTAGGCATGGCTGTGATGGGCTCTTAGGGCAAGAAGTAAAACGCTAGCTGATTGGCTGCTGTGCAGCCCTTCAGAAAGCGGGAAGTAATCGACGAACACCGGACCCGAACCCGAACTTTTTTGAAAATGTCCGGGTTCGGGTCCGTGTCACAGACACCCCAAAATTCGGTACGGACCCGAACGTTTTTCGAACTGTTCGCTCAACACTAGTCCTAATTTTCGTAAATTTGAAAATGTTTCTGGACATAGCTCGGCATAAAAGCATGGTAGTGCTTTTCTCGAAAGTTGTCCAGCAGTGACGTCTGGGATTGTAAGTCAATCAGTTCCAGCTGTAAATCAGCTGGTGCAGTGGAAGTGTCAACTAAAAATGGATTTTCAAACAAACGAATATTATTCTTCATGGAGTGAACCTTTCTTCAAAATTTTCACTTAGCAACTTGAGAAGCTGAACCATTCTTCCTTTTGGGAAGGGAACATCCATGTCTTCCTGATGTAGTTCAGCACATGTTGGAAAGTGCAACAACTGTTCTCTTGCAGCTTGTTGTATGAACAATCTCAATTTAGCTTAAAATGCATTTATGTCTGCATACACATGACAGATAAGCTTGTTTTTGCCTTGCAGCTTTAGATTAAGGTCATTTAAATAAGCTGTCAAATCGCACAAGATTGCTAAATCCCAGAGCCATGATGGATCGCTAATCTCGGGAACTTGTTTTGCTTTTCCAGCCATGAAAATAGAAATCCCATGTCTCAGGTCAAAAAAGCGTTTCAACACTTTGCCTCGACTCAGCCAGCGGACTTCACTGTGATAAACCACATCTTCATGTTCAGATTCAATGAGAAATTCTCTGAAAGTCCTGTGATTCAGTGCATGTGATCGGATGAAGTTTACACATTTAACGACAACCTTCATAACATGTTCCAAGTTCAACTGCTTCCCACAAAGATTTTGTTGGTGAATAATGCAATGGAGCTCCAGTGGTCTATCACTTTTTGACGTATTCTAGCTACCAAACCACTGTGCCGTCCAAGCATGCTTCTTGCACCATCTGTAGTCACTCCTATAAACTTGCTCCAGTCCAGGCCAAGCTCGTCAATAACTTCTGATACTTCTCTGAACAAATCTTTACCAGTGGTGGTTCCATTTATGCTTATCATCTCTGCAAGTTCTTCAATAACTTCAAATGTAGAGTTTATACCGCGAATGAACACTAGCAATTGAGCAGTGTCACTTACGTCCGTAGACTCATCAGCAGCAATTGAAAACATTTCAAACTGGACTGCTCTTGTCTTCAGTTGCTGCATAAGATCACCTCCCAAATCTTACACTCGTCTTGTAATTGTCATTAGTGACAGGCTAACAGCTTCAATTACATTTTTTTTTTCGGGGCATAATTCTTCCACTACAGCCAAGATGCACTTTTTTAACACATTCACCTTCAGAAAATGGTTTGGCTTCTTTACTCAATATATGAACTACCCGAAAACTTGCACGAACAGCTGATTCATTTTCTTTTCTCTTTCTGATGAACATTTTTGTTAATCCATCAACTTCTTCACGCAATTTGGCAATTTTCTGTTCACGGCACACACCAACATATTGGTCATAAGTTGTCTTATGTTTGCTGTCATAGTGTCGTTTGATATTGTGCTCCTTGAACACAGCAACAGTCTCCTTACAAATGAGGCATAAAGGCTTCTTGTCTTTTTGCACAAAAAAGTAACTATTTGTCCACTTCTCTTGAAAATTTCTACACTCAGAATCGACTTTACATTTCTTCCCTTCTGCTATTTTATACAGTTGGTACTGCTCAAAGCTTCAAAATTGAGTGCCAACCCTTTTTTTGCAGCACCTTTAAAGGTTAATAAAGAAAAAAATATATTTAGCATTATATTGAGTTTGCATTGTATGTGAACTACTCAACAACAAACTAGGCCCCTATTTTTGGAGTACTTTCACATAGGCACAACTTAAAAAAGCATGCCAATGCAGACTAAGGCTATTTTCACACTAGCAGCAGGGGATTCCTTCAGGCCGTTCCAGCGGGTGAATAGCCTGTCTCTATTCACCCGCTGGAACGGCCTGAAGGAATCCCCTGCCGCTAGTGTGACAGTGCCCCATGTATTTGCTCTATATATGCAGCACAGAGAACTTGTATGTATACCACCAAAAAACCCTCCCAGATCTGGCAGGACAGTCCCTGATTCCAGCGGCTGACCCACTACCCTGAATTGGCTGAAGTATGCCCATTCTCAGCTGTTTCTGCACTTATATGGTGCATAGACAGTCTTTAACGGTCAAGAAGGGATCTCCTTTCCAACTCATCCTCACCTTCTCTGACGTGTTGTGATGCCTGGCTTGGAGTCCAGATGGAGTATGTAACAACAGGATGGATCCCTTCTTCTTCTTCAACTGAGTGCAAGATCTGTGTCTGGTCACTGCGCAGGCCAATGACTGTGATGGGGGCACATATAAGCATTACTACTCTGAAGGGGACACATCTGAACAATATTTCTGTAAAGGGGGTACATACCTTCACATAGCAAGATGGAGGAGTGGGATGCAGGAAAGTCCTTAAATGCCTTGGGTGCAGCTGAAAATAACTGTACTAAATACTGCAGAGGGCCGGTTGTGTCCCTTCTTCTTCTTCTTCAACTGAGCGCAACCTCTGTCTCTGGTCACTGCGCAGGCCAATGACTGTGATGGGGGCACATATAAGCATTACTACTCTGAAGGGGACACATCTGAACAATATTTCTGTAAAGGGGGCACATACCTTCACATAGCAAGATGGAGGAGTGGTATGCAGGAAAGTCCTCAAATGCCTTGGGTGCAGCTGAAAATAACTGTACTGAATACTGCAGAGGGCCAGGTGTGTCCCTTCTTCTTCAACTGAGCGCAACCTCTGTCTCTGGTCACTGCGCAGGCCAATGACTGTGATAGGGGCACATATAAGTATTACTACTCTGAAGGGGACACATCTGAACAATATTTCTGTAAAGGGGGCACATACCGTCACATAGCAAGATGGAGGAGTGGGATGCAGGAAAGTCCTCAAATGCCTTGAGTGCAGCTGAAAATAACTGTACGGAATACTGCAGAGGGACGAGTGTGTCCCTTCTTATTCTTCTTCTTCAACTGAGCGCAAGCTCTGTGTCTGGTCACTGCGCAGGCCAATGACTATGATGGGGGCACATATAAGCATTACTACTCTGAAGGGGACACATCTGAACAATATTTCTGTAAAGGGGGCACATACCTTCACATAGCAAGATGGAGTGGGATGCAGGAAAGTCCTCAAATGCCTTGGGTGCAGCTGAAAATAACTGTACTGAATACTGCAGAGGGCCGGGTGTGTCCCTTCTTATTCTTCTTCTTCAACTGAGCGCAAGCTCTGTGTCTGGTCACTGCGCAGGCCAATGACTGTGATGGGGGCACATATAAGCATTACTACTCTGAAGGGGACACATCTGAACAATATTTCTGTAAAGTGGGCACATACCTTCACATAGCAAGATGGAGTGGGATGCAGGAAAGTCCTCAAATGCCTTGGGTGCAGCTGAAAATAACTGTACTGAATACTGCAGAGGGCCGGGTGTGTCCCTTCTTATTCTTCTTCTTCAACTGAGCGCAAGCTCTGTGTCTGGTCACTACACAGGCCAATGACTGTGATGGGGGCACATATAAGCATTACTACTCTGAAGGGGACACATCTGAACAATATTACTGTGAAGGAGGCACATGTGAGCTTCATTACTGTGAATAGGGCACATGTGAGCTTCATTACTGTGAAGGGGGCACATGTGAGCTTCATTGCTGTGAAGAGGGCACATGTGAACATTATTACTGTCAGTGGGCCACTGCCAGCCCAAGCACAGACCACAATTAACAGTTTCACTCCAACCAAGATCAATGAACACTTTGGCCAACAATGACAAACAACTACTAATGCCATGTACTGCCAGACCCCATGCCAGTCCACTGACCATTCATGACAACTCTTCTTATTAAGGTACCTGCCATACAGTCACAGCCCTCCTGACACTGTGCTCACACACACACACACCACTGCCGACATTAAGAGCCAGCCCTCCATACAGCCTGATACACGGCACAGCCGATGCAATCGCTTCCCCAACATGGTGACTTGTAACCCCAGCCCAGCTCTAACAGGAACAACAGCGGTGAAAAAGACCACAACAAGAACACAACACCCGGAGTCTGCTCACGAAATGCTGCATAGTAAGATATCTTTACACTAACATTGGTCCCCTGATGTCCCTCCAGGGTTAGAATGAGGATGCGAGGAGTGAGCAGTTTTTTGAACTGCGCCACTGCAGCCGCCCAGGCGTGTTCCTACTTCAGCTTTGCTTCTTCTTCTACTACGCGCAAGCTCCGCCTCCCGTCAAAGCGCGGGCCGGTTCATACTGCTTCGCAGGCCGGATGTGGCCCGCGGGCCGTAGGTTGGGCACCACTGATTTAAAGGATCAGCCGTCTTCTGAATGCCTTTCAACAACTGTATGATGAAAAAAGAGCTGATGATGGATGGAAAACCTCGTAATCTGAAATAAAAGGAAATCCCTGCCAGATGTTTTCTAATGGATTCCACACCAACATTCATGTTGAACAGGTATAAAATGAATGAAGAGAAGTGTGAATTAATATACTCCTGCTCGTTAAAGTTCCAAATTTTACAAAATTCAGACCATTTTAGCCACGCAGCAGAGTAGGCTTTATTAGTATTAATCGCCAAAGAGTTATAAATCAATTCTTTGGCACCAATCA
Source organism: Bufotes viridis (assembly GCA_033119425.1). NCBI lineage: Eukaryota > Metazoa > Chordata > Amphibia > Anura > Bufonidae > Bufotes > Bufotes viridis. The sequence goes on along the minus strand of CM065591.1, from coordinate 357,001,553 downwards.
AATCAGCTTCCACAATCGTTGAGGACATGGAATTCCAGCTCGGGAAGCATGCGGGACCATTTTGTAAAATTCTCGAAAGCGCTGCCGGGATAAATGGTCAGCAATAACATTAGATTTTCCAGGAATAAATTTTGCCTTAAGCCAAATGTTATTACTAAGGCATAATAAAACCAAATGGCGCATTAAATTATTGACTAATTCAGATTTATAAGACATGCTGTTAATGGCGAAAACCACTCCCTGTTTATGGAGAAGTGGAGTGGAGAAGAATTCGCCTGTTACTGAATTCTAAAAACCAAATGTGAAGAGAAACCAATACAGGGAACAACTCAATGAATACTAGATTCTTGGTGTATTGATTCTGAGTCCAACTTAGCGGCCAAAGTTCGGAAGACCATTGCCCATTAAAAAAGGCACCATAACCAAAAGACCCAGCAGAATCTGTAAAAAAGGACAAGGTGTCTGAATCAACAAATTACTTCTGCCAAATAGTATGACCATTGAAGTTGTCCAGAAATGACTTCCAAATAGCTAAATCATCTTTAATAGGCTTAGTAAGACGGATGTGTGCATTGGGGGAAGAAACACCAGCAGTAGCGGCGTACATACGCTTGGAGAATACTTTCCCCATGGGAATCACTCTCGAAATAAAGTTCAGAGAGCTAAGCAGCGATTGAAGCTTTTTCAACGTTATTTTATTCCTAGAAAACATAACAGACAACAAATCAGCAGTGGCGAGAATTTTTTCTCCCGGAATGCGAAATTCCATTTCAACGGTGTTAATAACAATACCTAAAAAATGTAACTCAGTTGTCGGATAAACAGTTTTATCCATAGCCAGTGGGATATTAAAATAGGATGCAATATCGAAAAAAGTATTCAATAAATTGAAACAATCATCAGTATCCCCTTGGCCAATGAATAAAAAGTCGTCAAGATAGTGTAAAATTAAGCCGTTGCTGATATGTGCCTTAAGAACCCAGTGGATAAAAGTGGAAAACGCCTCAAAATACTGGAATGATAGGGTCCCATGGGGAGAGCCATGTCAAAATAATACATATCTTGAAACTTAAATCCTAAAGAATTATAGCCACTGGGGTTAATTGGCAAAAGGCAAAAGGCAGACTTAATATCAAGGCGCCCTGACCCGCTTGTTGCAAGAGCAGTAAAGCTTGATCGAAGGACCCGTAATTAACAGAAGCCTTCCCCTTGTCAATAGAATTGTTAAGCGAATTCTTATGAGCATAAGAGAGATTATGCATCAACCTAAAAGAATTGGGTTCCTTTTTTGGAACTAAACCTAGGGGTGAAATATGAAAGCCATTCTACCAGCTTGGATTTAGGATTGAATCTTTTCTGTAACAATGTTAACGTTTCGCCTTACAGATAACAAGTTTTGTACCTGGAAACAACCCAGGCTGGGATATTCTGGAACAAAGAAGCCAGAAGAGAAACCCTCAATTAGAAGGTTGGCCATCCTCGTGTCTGGGTATATTTTTAACCAGAGAAGAAGCCTTGGAATGTTCAGTGGAGTCACCGACTTTAAGTGATTGATGATCCTTGCTGATGAAACCAAAATGGATTCCTTGTTTTTTAAAGCATTTTGCGACTGGATGGAATCCAGCGCAAAAGGAGCACTCGTGTCGATATTTACAGTTGTTCTGCCACTTACAGACACCGTCGTTAAATGCGAAACATATACCCTTCCTTGAACCGGGATTTGCGGATTGACGAAAATTGGTGGTCTTTTGAGGAAGCATCAAATTGAGCCTGAGGCCCATGTCTTTACAACCCCAATCCAAGGAAGGATATATGGAAAGTTTCTGTCTGAAAGATTCATCATAAAGATACCAACCAGAGCCCCCAAAGTTTTTATAAGCCTCCATGATGGCATCCACATGAAAGAATAATCCAGAACACAGGTTGGGGAATTTTTCACCCAGAACCGCAGCGTATATGAAGAACGACTGTAACCAGTTCAAAAATGTTTTCTGGAGGAATTTCTTTTTGTCATATTCTACTTTTTTGTCCTTATCTGAATCCATTTTGGTGACATCACTATTGGACGGTAGCAATGAAAAGATATCAATATACTCTTTTTTTCAGATTTTCTCCTTTGTACTTTGTTGTAAATGAAAGCCCAAAGGAGAAATCTGACACGTCAGGGCCTCTTAAAATGAGGATTCTTTTATCCCAGAACCATGATCCATAGTTACTGGAATATTACATTCTGGACTATCCCGAGAAAAAGAGTGTAAATCAGGGTTAGGATAAGGGGTACCCAAATTAATAGGGTATTCCGGTTTATCAACAATAAAACAATCAGGATAACCAGATCAAACAGATCCTGGAAATGTTAAATTGGACTTTCTGGAAAAGAATTCCATGAAGTCCTTGAACAAAAGGTCCTTGTTTATGTGCATAGAACCTCTGTTCAAAGAACTATAGGGATCCATAAATTGAAAGTTGCCTGCTGTGGTGTTAGAGTCCTCCTGAATAAAAGACTCACCTCCAGCAGGGGGATGTAGATGAAGGCCGGCCGTTGGTGGCAGCTGGGATGCTGTAGCAGGATTCTTGGAGTGGTGGTGGCGGTTGTCGGCGCGTGCCGATGGCGCAGCATTACCGTTCTGGGGAGCCGTTTTCCTACCCCGTCCAGCGGGGGAAAAAATGCGACAGGGAGTAGGCCTTTCGGTCCTTCCTGATCCTCTTTCTGGGCGGAGATTCTTCTAAATCACTGCGCAGGCCTGAGCCAGTGATTGCAGAGGGATCGATGATCTCTGGGCTCGCGCTGATGCCTACGAAGCAGGCAGGATCAACCGAGGGAAGAGCCGCCTCAGAAGCAACAGGACCATCAGAAAGGCAAGAACGAAGTCATGCCTCTCCTCCTTTAGATTCAGCTTTCAAAATTAACTGCATTAGCAAATCTTCCATGGCAGATGAGATGTGCAGACTTGTGCGTTAAGTTAATACTTACGTGAATGCGCTCTAACCGTTGGTCCTCTTCTTTTATAGCCGCTCCAACTGAAGAAGACTCCAGCTAATCAACACCTCAGGATCAGCCACCTGTCAAACATCAAACTTAGTGGCCTGAACCATCAATCCAATATCCAAATATCCAAGGTAAGTAAAACATACCAAAAAACAAACAATCATTACCAATGATGGGCGTCATGGTATCATGGCTCCCCTCATTGTAATATACAATTTGGTTCGCTCCAATATATCCTTTGCCAGACACTATTAAACTTGGCCAGCCACAGCTGAAACCACTGATTTATGGTATTGCTATTTTGGCAACTAAATTTCACCCCATAAAATAATAAATCCTTTGCCGGACACTATTAAACTTGTCCAGTCACAGCTGGAACACCAGATTCACGGTATTTCTATTTTTGCAACTGAATTTCACCGCAGAAAATAATATATCCTATGACGGACAATATGAAACTTGTCCAGTCACAGCTGGAACACCAGATTTACGGTATTTCTATTTTTGCAACTGAATTTCACCGCAGAGAATAATATATCCTATGACGGACACTATGAAACTTGTCCAGTCACAGCTGGAACACCAGATTTACAGTATTGCTATTTTGGCAATTGAATTTCACCCCAGAAAATTATCTATCCTTTGCCGGACACTATTAAACTTGGCCAGCCACAGCTAAAACCACTGATTTACGGTATTGCTATTTTGGCTATTGAATTTCACCCCAGAACGAAATATATCATTTGCCGGACACTATTATACTTTGCCAGCCACTGCTGGGACACCAGATTTAGGGCATTGCTATTTTGGCAATTGAATTTCACCACAGAAAAAAATCTATCCTTTGCCAGACAGCAGACAGTATTACACTTGGCTAGCCACAGCTGGAACACCAGATTTAGGGGATTGCTATTTTGGCATTTGAATTTAACCCCTTAATAAAATATAGAAATTTCTATCCTGAGTTTCTAGGGGTGACAATAAGCACAGCCAAGCCCCTGATATAGGATATATCAAAAAAAAAAAAAAAAAACTAGTATTGATGGATTGATGGACTTGGTGGCAGCTTGTGCTGGTGCACCACAAGACACAAAATGGCCACCGATCAAAGTGACAGAAAAACGCTCTGTGCAGCCTAAAAACCAGTGAGCAATTAACTAGCAGAAGTTAAATGATTCACAGCTGTAGATCGATCACTTCATTAGGTGTTTTTGCTGACTTTTCCCTGCCTAATCTCGCCCTCACAGAAGCTGTGTCCTCTCCCTACACTAATCAGAGCAGTGTGATGTGCGGCGCTACGTGACTCCAGCTTAAATAGAGGCTGGGTCACATGCTGCACTTGACCAATCACAGCCATGCCATTAGTAGGCATGGCTGTGATGGCTTCTTAGAGCAAGAAGTAAAATGCTAGCTGATTGGCTGCTGTGCAGCCCTTTAGAAAGCGGGAAGAAATCGCCAAACAACGAACACGAACCCGAACTTTTTTCAAAATGTTCGGGTCAGGGTCCCGAACACGCCAAAATTCGGTACGAACCCGAACTATTCTCAAACTGTTCGCTCAACCCTATTAGAGACCCAAAAGTCCTTTGAAGGACTACTGTTGTATCTGGCAGCAATATATATTTTTAGCACAACCTGTGCTAAATAGCATGCAATTGTTAGGGCGCTGCAGACAGCGACATTATCTGCGCTACATCTCCTGTGTAACGTGTGCACAGCCTAAAAATATTTGTGACATCCAATGTACTTTTTCCGTAGATGGTGCCTGCTGAGGACAGTGACATTACCTGCGCTACATCTCCTGTATAATGTTTGCGCATTCTAAAAATATCTGCGACATCCAGTGTACTTTTTACGTCGACGCTGCGGACAGTGACATTACCTGCATTACATCTCCTGTATAACATTTTTGCATCCCAAATATCTGTGACATTGACTGTAATTTTTTCTTAGCCGCTGGTGACAGCAGTGCCATAATCTGTGGTACCTCTCCTGTATAAAGTTTCCACATCCGAAATATCTGTGACATTGACTGTAATTTATTTGCGCATACACTTAAAAAAACTGCGCTACTGTACATGTGACATACTTGCAAGCATATATACCATTTAATATGATGAAGGCGAGCAGTAAAGGGACGGGGAAGTAGCCGTGCTGCTGTTGGAGCACGCAGAGGCCGTGGCCCTGGGCACGGTGAAACTGTGCCTGCTGGCAGAGCATAAAAAACAGACTCATCCACAATACTTAGCTTCATGTCCCAGTTTGCAGGGCTGCGCAGGACACCACTCTCAAAGTAAGACCAGTGCGAGCAGGTGGTCGGTTGGATTGCAGCAGATAATGCTTCCAGTCTGTTAAGCACCATCCTGTCTTCCACAGTCTCAGTAGCCAAGAGTCTGGTCAATAGAATCCTCACCATGATCCTCCTCCCTCCGACCATGGAGAGTCTTAGCAAACAAGTGATCCCACACTCGGATATTCCGTGGAGATCTTTTCATTGCCATTCCTTAACGCCAAGTCCACTTGAAGAGGGACATGAGGAGATCTTGTTCCCTGATTTCCAAACTCTTGAGAAACCACAGTCAGAAAAAGATGACGGTCGGGAACGGCAAATAGTGTTTTACGAGTTGGATGATGAAAATGAGACACAGTTGCCAATAAGTCAATCGCAATTAGTGTCTCAAGAGATTGATGATGAGGATGAGACACAGTTGTCAATAAGTGACACACACCACACGAAACAGGCCCGCAACTGTTCCCCGGAGCACCCCCTTGTGGAAATCTCCCTTGCCAAGGGGTAGGTGTTCCGCAATCTGGCGTTTTTTTGTTGAAAGTGCGGACGATAAACGAATTGTAATTTGCAACCTGTCCCATACCAAAATGAGCAGGGGCGTGAACAACCTCACCACCACCAGCATGGTCTGCCACATGGCATCAAAGCACCCTATTATGTGGGCAATCCCCTGTCCAAGACGCAGGCCCGGATGCCTACTTCCCTGTACCTGGACTTTTGCAAGCACCATCAGCTAGCATATCAACTTCTGTGTCCCAGCGCAGCGTACAGATGTCCATACCCCAGGCCTTTGAACGAAAGCGAAAATACCCAGCCACCCACCCACAGGCCATAGCACTAAATGCGCACCTTTCCAAATTGCTGGCCCTGGAAATGTTGCCATTAAGGCTTGTGGACACTGAGGCTTTCCGCAGCCTGATGACAGCGGCCTTAGTCTGATAAAAGTGTCAGGAAGGGTGAGAATCATCACCGATGATGATTGTGTGTTAGACAGGACCCGCGAGCTGGATAGGAGTGCCGAAGAGAAGGAGAAGAACTCTGACGAGAAGAGTAGTTGCTGCAGTGGCAATAAAGGCACCCCCTGCTCGGATGAGGGGAGGGTGCCTGGTCCATTGGAAAAGGTCAGAAAGTGACAGAAACACCACCAAAATGGATCTGAGGTAAAATTGTTAGGAAAGATTCTTTCCTGTATATTCAATTGTATATACAGTGCAAATGCTGGCAAAATTTACAAGGAAGAAGCACTCCGATACAGCCTGTATATCACATAAAGGAGGGACTCATTCATGTGGTGCTACAATTGTTTAGGTACACTGCTACACTCATAAAGCCTATGCACTAAGCGAAAGGGCTGGCAAAAATTACAAGGAACCGGCACTCCAATACACCCTTTATTACACTTAAAGGAGAGCATCATACACACCCTTTAAAAAGTATCATTGATGGCCTGCTGGTGACCCTCAAAAACATTTGGAGCAAGGGCCTGCTGGTTACCCTCTAAAACATTATAGTTGAGGGCCTGAAGGTGAGCGGACCCTATGAAAAATTGTAGTGAGGGCCTGAAGGTGAGCGAACCCCCTAAAATATTGCAGTGATGGCCTACAGGTGATCAGACTGTATAAAACAATAAAGGTGAGGGCCTGAAGCCGAGCAAACCCCATAAAACATTGCAGTAATGGCCTACAGGTGAGTAGACCATATAAAACATTAGAGGTGAGGGCATGAAGACGAGCGAACCCCATAAAATATTGCACTGATGGCCTACAGGTAAGCAGACCGTATAAAACATTAGAGGTGAGGGCCTGAAGCCGAGCGAACCACATAAAACATTGCAGTAATGGCCTACAGGTGAGCAGACCGTATAAAGCATTAGAGGTAAGGGCCTCAAGCTGAGTGAACCCCATAAAACATTGCAGTGATGGCCTACAGGTGAGCAGAAAGTATAAAACATTAGAAGTGAGGGCCTGAAGGTGAGCGAACTCCATAAAACATTGCAGGGATGGCCTACAGGTGAGCAGACCGTATAAAATATTGGAGATGAGGGCCTGAAGCCGAACGAACCTCATAAAACATTGCAGTAATGGCCTACAGGTGAGCAGACCGTATAAAGCATTGGAGGTGAGGGCCTGAAGCTGAGCGAACCCTACAAAACATAGTGAGGGCATATATGTTCTGTATGGAAGAGGAGGTGGAGGAGGAGGGGGATGAGAAAACAAGAATCAAACATATACCTTTGCGGCGAAAAGGGTGCATCTAAATCTTGTGGATTGAGTACATTATAAAGCATACATTTAAATTGCATTCTTGTTCCTCATTAGCTCAGCTTTCCTCTGGTGGAGTGGAGAAGTCAACCTGTCAGCATTGTCAGTGGACAAGCGGATACGCTTATCTGTTATAATGCCACCAGCAGCACTAAATACACGCTCAGACAATATGCTAGCAGCAGGGCAGATCAGCACCTCCAAGGCGTAGAGCGCAAGTACGTGCCATGTGTCCAGCTTGGACACCCAGTATTTGTAAGGCACTGAGGGATCATTTAGGATGCTGACACGGTCTGCAATGTATTCCTTCACAATCTTCCAAAACTTCCCCTCCTTGTAGCACTAGGCCGCGCTTCAGGGTGAGGTTGCTGGCGGGTTGTCATGAAAGTGTCCCATGCCTTGGAAAGTGTTGCCCTGCCTCTGTTGGAACTATTGTGTGTTCCCCTTGTCTCCCTTCCTCGGTTGCCTAAGGAAGTATGGACTCTGGCAACAGCATTGTCAGAGGGAAAATTGTGGAGCAATCTGTCAACAAGTACCTTCTGGTATTGCACAGTTTTACTTGTCCTCTCCATCACAGGAATGAGAGATGAGAAGTTCTCTTTGTAGTGCGGGTCGAGAAGGGTGAACACCCAGTAATCTGAGTTAGCTAAAATGCGTATAATGTGAGGGTCGCGGGAAAGGCAGCCTAACATGAAGTCAGCCATGTGTGCTAGAGTACCAACGGGAAAGATGTCGATGTCAACTTCAGGATGACTCTCCATACCCTCATCCTCCTCCTCTTCTGCCCATCCACGCTGAACAGATGAAATTAAAGTTCCATGGGTACTAGCTTCTGTAGCAGAGTCAAGTGTCTCCAGCTCCTCCTCCTTTTCATGGCCCAATTCGTGCTGAGAAGACGAACTGGGGGAGGTCTGGCTATCACCCTGTGTCATCTCCTCCCCTATTACCTCGTCTGCCACATTCAAAGCATCCTCCTTAATTGTGAGCAGCGATCGTTTGAGTAGATAACACAGGAGAGTGAATCTAGATCACACATCCTCAGTACTATGCTTTTGATATAACGACTGTTCTTCAGCATAATTACATGGCATCTCAGCCCAATTTGTAATACATTCTATGCTGTGCATAAATGAGGCATTAGTATACAGTCTGATCAAAGAGCATAGGCCCACTTACCACGACAAGGTTGCCTCTACAAGTGGGGACCTACTCTAATTTTATCGCGCAGTAGTGTGCGGCGACCACCAGCGCCCCAGCCCCGCACCAGCAGCAGACAGCGGGACCCAGAAGCCACACAGCACCCCCACTGTGCAGCAAAGCCTCCTAGGCTCTGGGCCCCACCACCCCACCAGCACAGCACTGAGGCAGCAATGGCAGAAATGCAGTACTGCACCATGTGAACGAGTGCAAATCAGTGGGATGGTTACACTGATAATAGCGTTATCGCCACTAATCATCTGTATGGATTCATCGAAGTTTTTTAAAACCTCACATAGGTCTGATATCAAAGCCCACTCCTCGCTTGTGAAGAGTGGCAGTTGACTGGAAAAACCAAAAATCACCCTAAGCGGTACAGAGATGGGTGAATAATGTCAACACCTCCAATATATCATACATCTATTCCAGTGGTGGACTAGGCATTAAAATCTAACTTTTATTAGTTCATTAAAATACACCAATTAAACAGTGAGACACCAATACGTGAAGGTGCAATAGTGGCGGCCTTGTCTCTATATTGGCTATATACTCGCCATTATGCCAGCACTGATATGCACCACTAATACCATAATATACAAAATTCAAGTAAAAAGGTTCAATCTCACCCCTTTTCTTGTTGATATCAAAATGAGCGCGGTCCTGTGCCCAATTCAATGGATCTCTCGTATATTCATATAGACAAAAAAGGGGCAGTTTCGTGTATGATAGTGGCAGTGGCTCCTGTACGGCCCTGGTCTTCAACCTCCCTAAAAACTAGGTGAGGAGGGGGCCCTGTATTAGCCTTGCCTATAGACACGGAGCACCCGCCCCGACAGGGGCGACCCTGTATGGAACCTGTCCCTGCACGGGGCCTAAAATTCCTCTGAACTGCCCCTAGTATACAATCCCTACGTGCCACGTTTCATCCCTTTTGGGACTCATCAGAGGACGTGCCAATTTGGGGTTAAAAGATAAGGTTCTGGTTTTCACTGTCCCTTATATCACCACCTGGGCAGTAGTCCTAGGCGGTACCAACGAATTCTGTGATGAAGGGAGGGTATGGTGTCCCTCACAACCTCCACACTAAACCGCAGTGTGTGCGGTCTCACTGCACAAAATGATCCAAGGCAGGGAAACAGTTTCCGCATGTCGGGTCGGGTGCTCCGTGTCTATAGGCAAGGCTAATACAGGACCCCCTCCTAACCTAGTTTTTAGGGAGGTTGAAGACCAGGGCCGTACAGGAGCCACTGGCACTATTATACACGAAGCTGCCCCTTTTTTGTCTATATGAATATACGAGAGATCCATTGAATTGGGCACAGGACCGCGCTCATTTTGATATCAACAAGAAAAGGGGTGAGATTGAACCTTTTTACTTGAATTTTGTATGGTATATTATGGTATAAGAGGTGCATATCAGTGCTGGCATAATGGCGAGTATATAGCCAATATAGAGACAAGGCCGCCACTGTTGCAACTTCACGTATTGGTGTCTCACTGTTTAATTGGTGTATTTTAATGAACTAATAAAAGTTAGATTTTAATGCCTAGTCCACCACTGGAATAGATTTACAGTTGACTGGAAAGGCAACGACCATGTTGAAGCTGGTATTCCACAACTGCCCTCTGCTGCTCACAAAGCCTGGCGAAATTGTAGAACGTAGAGTTCCAACAGTCAGTGAGCTGAAAGCCGCAAGCGTTGCTTCAGCGTTGCTTCAGCGTTTAAAGATCAGCTGAAGCTGTGGACGACTTTCGGAAATGGGCACACAAGCGGCGCGCCTTCACTAGTATCTCCTGCAAATTGGGGTAGGTTTTGATAAACCGCTGAACCACTAAGTTTAAGACGTGGCATGGAATGTGTGTCAGGTTCCCGAGCTCCAAAGCCGCCACCAATTTACGGCCATTGTCAGACACAACCATGCCTGTTTGTAGGTTAAGTGGCGAGAGCCGCAGCTCGGTCTGGTCCCTTATACTCTGCCACAGCTCTGCGGTGGTGTGTTGTTTGTCCGCTAAGCAGATCAGCTTCAGCACGACCTGTTGACGCTTACCCACAGCAGTGATACACTACTTCCAGCTAGCGACAGATGGCTGACTGCTGTTGGAGGTTGAAGTGGAGGAGGCGGCAGTGGAGGAGAAGTGGGGGTTGGAGCCAGTAACATAGCTGCTGGCGTAGACCCTGAAGGACGTAGGGCCCGCAATCCTGGGCGTGGGTTGCACCTGTGCCATTGCAGGGTACAGCTTACTCCTGGCCTCCACAACATTCACCCAGTGTGCGGTCAGGGAAATGTAGCATCCCTGGCCACCAGCACTTGTCCATGTGTCCATGGAGAGGTGGACCTTCCCAGTAATTGCGTTTGTCAGGGCACGGGTGATGTTCTGGGACACATGCTGGTGTAAGGCGGGCATGGCACACCGTAAAATATAGTGGCGGCTGGGGACTGCGTACCGAGGGACGGCCGCCAAATTCAGGCTGCGGAGGGCCTCAGTGTCCACAAGCCTAAATGGCAACATTTCAAGGGCCAGTAATTTCGAAAGTTGCGCATTTAGTGCTATGGCCTGTGGGTGTGTGGGTCGGTATTTGCGCTTGCATTCAAAAGCCTGTGTTATCGACATTTGGACGCTGCGCTGGGACAGGGAAGTGGATGTTGTTGCTGACTGTTCATGCGAAGGTCAAGGTGCAGGGCAAGGGGCATTCGGGCCTCTGCCTTCGACTGGGTATTGGCCAGCAGTGCGTAACACAGGGCAAGAAGGGGCAGTGGTGGGACCCGCAGACCTAGAGTGTGGACCCAGGCATTCAGCCCACTTATTAGGGTGCTTGGATGCCATGTGGCGGATCATGCTGGTGGTGGTGAGGTTGCTAGTGTTCACACCCCCGCTCATTTCGGTACGGCTCAGGTTGCAAACTACCACTCTTTTATCTCAAAAAAGAGCCATACTGCGGAACACCTAGCCCTTGATAAAGTAGATTTACGCATGGGGGTGCTCGGTTGCGGGCCTGTTTGGTGTGGGCCAACATCTCTCTTTTGTAACCCCACTGCCTCTTCCAAACTGTTGAGGTGCTGCGGATCCCTCCCCCTCTGTAGTGCTATCCTCGCTCGGCATGTTGGGTCAGTGACCTCATCGTTCACCATCGTCCACCACCTCCTCTTCCACTTCCTCACTCTGCTCATCCTCCTGACTTGACCTAACCACCACCTCAGTGATTGGCAACTGTTTCATCATCCACCTCGTGAATGAATAATTGCCATTCACCACCGTTGTCTTCTTGAGACTGCGAAAGCTCTTCAAGCGTGCTTGTCGAGAGAGCCAAACCAAGTACTGCTGATGAAAAGAGGTCATGTGAATATCCGAGTGGGGGATCACTTGTTTGGCCAGGTGGGAGGAAGGAGGATTCGGTTGACCAGACTCTTGGCTACTAGTGATGAGCGGGAGGTGCCATATTCGATTTCGCGATATTTCGCGAATATTCGCTTGAATATTCATCATATATTCGTCAAAATCGAATATTCGTCATTATTCTATATATTGCGAATATTACGCGAATTTATATTCGCATTGCGAATTAAACTTAGAGCTGCTGAGTTCCTAATGGTTGTAACTTGTATTGCTAAATTGACGAAGATAACGAATATCACGAATATAGCGCTATATTCTCAATCTTCGTTATATTCTAGCAATACAACTCATATCTAAGTTAAATCCCCAATGCGATTAATATAACCTGCATTAATCGCATTGCGAATTCAACTTAGAGCTGAGTTCCTAATGGTTGTTGAATTGCTAGAATATAACGAAGATTGATAATATAGCGCTATATTCTCAATCTTCATTATATTCTAGCAATACAACCATTAGGAACTCAGCTCTAAGATGTAATCGCAATGCGAATAATACTTACAATTATTAACCACTTTGGGAATCCATTTGATGCCTCTATTTGATTGTATATGACAGTTGACTGTGACTACCACCAATGTTCTGCTGCCTCCAAAGCAAGATATATAAACCCCCAGGGGCCATTTGGGAGTTTGTGATAGAAAACGCATCAAAAACGCATCTGTGTTTTTATAATTTTTTCATTTTTTGGTTTATTTTTTTGTGTATTTTGCCACATTTGGTTGCATATTTACATTTGGTATAGGCAAATATGGTAGTCTAGATCATGTGTCTATACCAAAACCTAGGATCATTGTTTGACAGCATATTTTCTAAGCCATGTAGCTGAATATAGATTTGGGCAGAGTAATGATCTAGACCTGTGTTTCCCAACCAGTGTGCCTCCAGCTGTTGCGAAACTACAACTCCCACCCAGCATGCTTGCACAACCAAAGGCTGTCCGGACATGCTGGGATTTTATAAATAAAATATAAAACAATTATAAACAATATAAAACAATTGTTTAAAATAGCATAAAATAAAAATTAAATAAAACTAAGGCAGGGCTTTCAGGACATCATGCTGGTTGATCAGCTCCGTTATGGCCTTCTGATGCCCCTCCTCCATGGCCTTCATTTCTTGGCTGATCTTCAGCTGCAAAGCCCTCATCCTCCTGGAGTGCTCCCGCTGCAGCATAATTATTTTATTTTTCATTTCTTTTATTACTGCCCAAAAAAAATTATATAAAAAATCAGATTAAATAACTTTTATTGATTAGTGTATAAAGGAGCTGGCCATTAAAATCGCAATCAGTTATATAATTCTTTACTTAGGAATATTTCAATAGAGTATTTTATTTAAAAAAATTGTGGGATCAGTTGACTGTTTGATTGGTACTATTTTGGGGTGCATACGTCTTTTTGATCGCTTTGGTTTGGAATTTATGTCATGGAACGTTACAAAATATGTATACTGTATAAAATATGTCTGTTTTTGACAGTTTTTAAAAAAAATATTTGTATGGGATTTGCCAAAGGGGTAAGAACACGCTATATTGTTATAGAGCTGCTTTTTACGGATGCGGCTATACCAATTATGTGCACTATATTATTTATGTAATTTTTAGATAACATAAATGAATATATATGAGAAGACGATTTCTAATTTATTCTTCTTTAAAAAAAAATTTTTAGTCTTTTTTGTCTTTCAATTTTTTTTTTTTTATATATCTATTTTCTATTTATCAAAACCCATCTGCATCCTGAAGATCCAATGGGTCTGATCACTACACAGTGCTCAGGGTCTGATCGGCCTTAGGTAAATGGCAACTAGGACGCCTTTGTAAGGCGTCCGGGTGCCATGGCAACCATCTTGCCGTTGCGGAAGCAGTGACGGCAAGATGGAAGAGAGAGGGAGCTTTCTTCCTCTCAACCACATAGATGTTTCTGGCCTTAAACAGGCTTTTTTTAAAGTGCTGCGCTACGATTGGTTAGTCTGCAGAGAGAAAACAATCGGAGCGCTTACGAGCAAGGGAACACTCTGATTGGTCCCTTGCCGGCTTACCACTTGTGTCTGCTTCTGGGGAGAGCGGAGACTCCGGGGCTGTGACACTTTATAGTGTCACAGCCCCGGGAAGCAGTTTGGGCGTGGCCGTACGTCAAAATGCAGCAAGTCACTTGTTATTTGGTCGTACAGTTATGTCAGAAAGCATGAAGGGGTTAAAGGATAAAGATTTAACATGTTTGTTATTGTTTTCTGGAATAAACTGACACCAATGACTGAGTTAAAACACCCACAACACATATTATTTACCCTCCTGGCGGGGGGTGGTCACCAGCTCCTCCTCCTCATTCTCCTCATGAGAACTGGGATGGTCTGAGGGTCCGGCATCCTCATGCTGTGGGGTAGGGGCAGAGGGTCCTGCCTGCTCCTGCTCCTCCTCCTCTAACACCTCCTCCTCCACCACCACTGCCTTTTTTGAAGGCCTGCAGCGGACTGAGGGGACGGGATCACCTATAATGGCAAAATTTTCTTAAGTTATAAAAACCTCATAAAGCATAACTGTACCTATACATTACAGAGTGTTGCTGAAAGATACAAGAGTCATGTAAGCATTGTACCTGGGCAGATTTTGTTTCGGATCTCAGTTATCCGATCCTGATGTCTCCTCTTCAGGTCGGACCACTTTTTTATAATGGCCATCCGCTTGTGTGTGGCATTGTGGTCACGATAAAGCTCATAACCGATCCTCCTCAGGATCCGCTGCTTCTCCAAGTGGGACTTGGTGGTGTCATACTTCATCTCTAGCATTCGCTGCAGGATAAAAATGCAACCATATAATTCCAAATTTGTCAAATAAAAGTATTAGAAATTAATGTCATCATCTCAACACAACAAAAAATGTTTGAGTGTTTGAAAGTAAAACATTAGATTTAATGTTACAGTTATACAATCGAATTATATTTAAATTGTATGTGTGTTGGGTATGAGCAATTGGATATTGGCCATCTGAGGAGAGATGTACCCGTCTAGTGAGGTGACGGTACAGTATGGGGTGTACAGCTGGTCCGCCTCCACATGGTGCACCCTGGGTAATGCTAAATGAACCAGCAAATAATGGCGGTCAAACATTACTTCTCCTGACCAACCAGACGCATATTAGAATCCAAAGACTATGTGTGTGTGTGGAGGGATATACACTGTGGGGTATACGGTGTGGGGTATATAGTGTGGAGTATACAATGTGGGGTATGCACTGTGGGGTATATAGTGTGGGGGTATACAGTGTGGGGTATACACTTTGGGGTATGCACTGTGAGGCAGGAAAATGTATGTGCATTGTGCATATGAGAGATGTTTCTCAGCTGTCCAATGTGTCCATACATACATGCTACCAGACATAGTGGTGTGATGTCTTAACAATACTTAGTGCACCTATCATTAACCCCTTCACGCCCAATGACATAGCTGTACGTCATCTAGCAGTTGTGGCACTCTTTGGAGGTGCGCTACTGGAGGTCGAGTTCCCACCCCTTAGTATCAAGAAGGAAATAAACTCCAGTTTATGCGTTGAAGATAAGTTTCTTTTAATCAGAAGTGCGGTAAATCATATACATGCGTGTGACGTTTCGGCCACAATACTGCCTTCATCAGACTGATACCGCTCTGAGGACTGTTTGGAAAATGGGCATGTTGGTAGCAAAAGTAGACCACTGTCTATGTAGATATGCGGACGCAGGCCTTCCCTGCTATCGGGTCCCCATTACAGCAGCATGGTGACCCGATAGCCACCGCACCCGCCGCCCAATTACACGGAAAAGCCGCAAACTGCAGGTCTGAATTGACCCCCCGGCGCATTGTCCCAAGGTGCCTGCTGATTGATTTCAGCAGGCACCCAGTTCTGATCACCGCCCGCTTGTGTCATGTGTCCTTAAGGGGTTACAAACCCGTAAAACTGGCGTGACATTGCTTTTATTTTGCAATTTTTGTACATTTTGCATTTTGTTTGGCTTCCAAATACATGTTATGCAATATTAAATGGCGGAGTTAGAAAGTACAACTTGTCCCGCAAAAAACAAGCCCTCATATGGCTATGTGAACAGGCAAATAAAAAAGTGATGGCTCTTTGAAGGCAGTGAGCGAAATAAGAGGCTAACAAAAAAACCTCTGGCTTTGACAGGGTTAATATGCACTGAAGCAAGAAAAAATGTGAATTTGTACAAATACATTGAAATAACAAGCCTGTGATATGTAATACAGTGCTGTAATGTGGAATTACTTACAGTGATCAGGAGATCTTCCTCGACTTCTTTAAAATTGCTTGAGACCATTTTCATGCGCGTCACACACGAGTAATGCACTGCGATTCAACCTTTCACCTGTCAACAAACTGGCAAGACAAAGCCACGCCCGTATAGGCTCACACGAATATTTCAATGCGATTGAACACCATGTGCATATTGCGAATGCAACTTAGGCAACTTCCTATTGGTTGTCTTGATAGAATGAACGATTATTGACAATATACCCTTCTGTAAGTTAGATGCGCAATGTGAGTAAACTTACTCAAATTACTCGCATTGCGCATCCAACTTAGTTCTGTGTATAGGCAACGTCCTAACAATGGTTGGCTTGCTAGAATAAACGAATATGACAAATACAAATATAGCGCGATATTCTCTATATTCGTTAAGTCTAGCAAGCCAACCAGAAATAAGTTGGATGCGCAATGCGAGTAATTTAAGTAAGTTTACTCGCATTGCGCATCCAACTTAGACAACTTTCCGATTGGCAATAGTAGTTGTCTATGCCTAAAGCTTATTCCACGCTCTAAGTTGGATGCGCAATGCGAGTAAACTTACTTAAATTACTCGCATTGTGCATCCAACTTAGTTGCCTTGCTTGCTAGAATTAACGAATATAACGAATACGAATATAGCGCTATATTCTGTATATTCGTTAATTCTAGCAACCCAAGTACCCCCTACCATTAGGAACGTTGACTATACACAAAATTAAGTTGGACGCGCAATGCGAGTAATTTTAGTAAGTTTACTCGCATTGCACATCCAACTTTTACCATGGTCTAAATAACCGTGATTCTCAAATCCGACAGTACATTCTAGCATGGAGGCGTTCCCATGGTGATGGGGACGCTCCATGCGCAGAGGAAGTTGGCACTCGGCAGACGGGCACTGACTGGAGCGGGAGGGGAGCATGGAGTCCTCGGACATGTAAGAATAAATGCTTTTGGGAAGTGGGAACAACTGTAAAAAAAAAAAAAACAGCGAATATTCGAATTTGCGAATATATAGCATTATATTCGAAATATTCGCGAATTAGCGAAGTGCCGATATTCGCGATTTAAATTCGCTATTCGAATATTCGCGCTCAACACTATTGGCTACAGAGACTGGACTTCATGGAAGAGAGGGTGGTGCTTAACCGACTTGCAGCATTATCTTCTGCAATCCAACAGACCACCTGTTCGCACTGGTCCGACTTGGACAGTGTTTTCCTCCGCCGCCCAACTAAGTTGGACATAAAGCTGGGTAAGGTGGATTTTTTCATTTTTTCTGGTGCACTGGTAGCAGGCACAGTTTTTTTGCGCCCAGGGCCACGGCTTCTGCTTGCACCATCAGCATCATGCCCAGGGCCATGGCCTCTGCTTGCACCATCAGCATCACACCCACTTCCCCGTCCCTTTGTGATCGCCTTCTTTATATTAATAGTTTTGTCGGTAGATGTGGCACAGAATGTTTTACTGTCCACTAAAGACACAGTTTTTTGATGCCGGACAGTACTGGATACAGAAAAATACAGATTTTTCGGCACTACACTAGCCAAAAGATAATGTCATTTTGACAATACACACTCTATTGGCTTCCATTAATGTACTGGATACAGAAAAATAAAGATTTTCGGCACTACACTAGGCCAGAGATAATGTAATTTTTCAATACACACTGTATTGGCTTGCTGTAATGTACTGTATACAGAAAAATACAGATTTTCAGCACTACACTAGGCCAGAGATAATGTAATTTTTACAATACACACTTTATTCGAAGGTAGTTCTATATTGGATACAAATTTGTCCCCCAAAAAATGTATTCTCTGCGGGAATACTGTATATACGGTTGCGGCCTAAACCCACACACAGATGTGGCCAAAAACTAGTTAACTATGGCCAAAATATAAATCACTCCTTGCTGGAGTAATTAATATACAGTTGTGGATTGAACGCACACACACACAGGTGGCACAAGTTAGGTTAATTTTCCCATAAAAAATTATTTCTCTGCTGGTGCAGTGTCTCAGTCGTGAATAAGCCCCTTTTTATAATGTCTGCCCAACACACTGCTTTATGATGGTGCAGCCTATATCTCAGTACCAGGCACACTGTAGTGAATAAGCCACTTTTCATAATATCTGCCCAACACACTGCATTATGATGGCATATTGTAAACGTCACTAATCTGAAATCTTTCTGTCTTTTAGAAGTTTGGGTAGTTAAAAAGCTATTTTCAAGCCCTGCACTATCTGTCCCACTGGTGACGCCTTTCCCTGATATTACTGAAGCAAACCCCTTCTTAAAAAAAAGGACTGCACTGCTGTCAAACACACACTGTAGTCCTTAAAAGGACTGTTATGTTTTTGGAGTAAAATCAGTAAGTTTGGAGCAAAACGCTATCTGTCCCTGCCTACTGTCTGCTCTCTCTGACTGTGAATGAGCTCCTATATGAAATGGTATAACGTGTTCCGGCCAGCCAATCAGTGTAAGGCTGACAGATAACATGGCTATGGCCTAACACTGAGGGGAATTACTTACCTGGACCTTGATTGGCTGCTTAGAAGGCGCCAAATGTCCGGGGAGGAGACTTGAGCAATGAGACGAATACACGTGGTGCTCGGCCGACTAAAGCCAAGCATAGCGATGCTCAAGCTGAACCAATACTTGGCCGAGCATACTCGCTCATCACTAGTCGCAGGCACAAAACATGCTAGACCTACGCCAAGCTCAGCTTCTGCTAGCTCTATGTGGGCAACTCCTGTATGGAATTTTTTTTCTCCACAAGGCTAGCACACAAAACCACAGCTATATGCAAGATCTGCAGAACTAAAATAAGCCGTAGGCATTCAAACACAAATATACATAGGTACCAGAGTTCTATTGCAGCACATGAGGCAGCATCGCCAGATCCTTTGGGAAAATAGAACTGGCCAGCATTCCCAATCAGAACAAGTCTATCCTCCTTTTCCTGGTCAAGCCCTTTTGACCCCTCCATGATTGATTTGGTTGGGCTCCAAAAACACCAGGCACCTATCCGCCTCCTCCACCTCGACCTCCATGGTCACTTTCCCAACAGCAGCAGGGCACAGCGTCTCTCCCACTCCCCACCTTCCAAATCAAGCATTGCCATGAGGTATTGGAGCTCATCGGCCTGGGTGAGAGTAGCCACACAGGTGTGCAGTTGCTAAAGTACATCAAGCAGCAATCATCTTGCTGGGTGTCACCCCCACTAACTCCAACTGGGCAAGGTTGTCAGCCAAAATGGCTGCAACAGAATGACTGTGCTGAACTTAGGAGAAAAAACACATGCTCCCAGCATGGCATACGTGCAGGCTTGGACTGGCACACAGGCGTACAGGTGAATACCCCCCGTGGGCCCCTGAGATAGGTGGGCCCCTAGACTCCCACCCCTGCACTAGTGGCACATAACACAGTAGACTTACTGCACTACATACATATATTCAATGTACAGCACCTAAATCAGCTTATATTCATATAAAAAACCTGATAGATTATTAAAGAAACTCCCCAGTTTATTATTAGAGACACAATCAAAGCTGAGATGACTTCTAGGTATAGAGGAAAGCTAGTCAGTATCCTCTTTTCCCCAGGACCTACCTTCTCAAAGTTGCTGCAGGGACCCCGACAGTCAATTATCTGGTAGCATCTTGCTGCTGTGTTAGTAGGTAATATTTGAATGTATCCATATTGTGGGCCCCTAAAATAAATTGTACTGGTGGGCTTTAGGCACATCAGTCCGACACTGTATATGTGATTAATTTAGTCATGCAACGTGTTTTTAAAAAGTACATTGGCTTGTTGCATGTTACTTGCAATGTCAAGGAGTCTGTCATTGCTAGTGATGAGCGGCAGGGGCAATATTCGAATTTGCGATATTTCGCGAATATTTGGGCGAATATTCGCCATATATTCGAAAATTCGTAATCTCCAGACATTATTTTCTTGTTTGCGAAAATTCGCATAAAAAATTTGCATAAATTAGCATAAAATATACCTTTTAAATGCCAGCTTATGCGAATTTTTCTGCTAATTTATTCGAATTTTTATGCTAACCTATGTAAATTTTTTATGTGAATTTTCTCAAACAAGAAACTAATGACATTATTTTCTTGCTTGTGAAAATTTGCATATAAAAAATTTGCATAAAACGAATATTCGCAATTGCGAATATATTTTGCAATATTCTAAATAGTGCTGATATTCGAGATTAAAATTCGCAATTCGAAAATTCTTGATCAACACTAGTCATTGCTTTTCACCCAATCTTATTTAGCATGGAACACTCTTTTGGACTTAAAGCATCAGAATGGTCAGCCTATAAACCACTTAATCCACAACATTCTACATAACTGGCGAGCTGTATGCTTGCTTGCTTACACACTGACAGACGTACCATTCAAGGATAGCCATGATTTCCGGATAGCCATGATTTTAAACGCTCATTATGAAAGCAAAATGGGGTAATGTTTTCCTCACACTGAAAGGGAGGCCAAATTAATTATTACCAGGAAACACTGTGTATGCAGCTTGCAGCAGCTTTCGGCAAGCAGACGCTTGCTGCCAGCATGTCTGAAAAGGAGGCCACTTTCCACACCACGCAGAGTCACCTACCTTCCGCTACCACAAGCAGCAGAGGCCACAGCTGCAGGCACCTCAACATGACGGAACACTTTTTTCACGTGCCATGCCTGGTTGAGGAAAATCAGAAAGCCAGAGCTCCCGCCACAACACCCAGGTTTAGTCCTACCTAAACTCTGGCCTGTCTCCATTACATGCCCTGTTCCCTGACCCCATGGACGACTTGCCCAGTCTTCAATGTTATCTCAGAGAGGATTTTCAGCATTGCAGGGGGTGTGGTGACCCCTAAATAGTTTTTGCTCCAAAATCAAGCAAGCTTGAATTCAGGAAAATTTTCTAACTTTTCTAACTGAGGCTGATAAATAGATCTGGCCTTAAGTTATGACAGTGCCCTATTTTGCCACATTTGCTATCTGCCTGCGTGCCTAATCCTGTTCTGTATAGCTGCTGCCGTCATGCCACTGCTGTCTGGCTACCAACATTTAGCATATATAGCTGCTGTAGCCACGACCACTGCAGCTGCTACGCCTCGCTACTAATCCCCTACTGTCACCACTATTAGCATTACGCTTCCATTACTACCACTACTACTAGTACTATTGATACTATTACACATAAACAGCCGATCTACTTTCTTACATGTTCCATGCTCTGCTGCTTATGCTACTGTTGCAGCCATGTACTTCTATTACCCTACCCTTTCCATAACCACAGTGTACTGCTGCTGCTCCCAATAAAAAGGGAGAATTTTTCTAGGCTTGTTCAGAACAAGTCACTTTTTTTTCTGACAATTAATACTTGTGCATGCATTCTGCCCCTGTTAAGTCATAATTTTTGGTGGATTGGTCCCAAAAAGCTACAGTTTCTTCTAAGTAGCACTTGTGCCTATCATATGGGCAGTCATTCTAACCCTACCAAGGTTTTACTTTTAGATGCTTGGTCCCCCAACAATCCACTGTTTTCTTTTTGTTTTGATGGTGTGTTTAACCACCATCTGCCCCTAAAAAGGGGACAATTTTTGGAAACTTTGTAATATGAAAAAGTACAATACATTTGGTAGCAAGGTGTGTTTTTAAACACGTTGTTAATTAACACCATCAAACATGAATTTACCCATAGCTATGTATGTCAGTGTTACTGACAGCATCAGTGGCAAAGATTTATTTAAAAAATTAACAAAAAGCAATAACGCTGTTTCTTAAAAGGACAGTTGTAGCCACTTTGTTTCTGGGTCCAAACCAAACTTTTTTTAAAAATCTGCAAACCGGAACTGGACCGAATCTCAAAAGGTTTGCACATCTCTAATATATACAGGCTCGGACTGGCCCACAGGGGTACAGGTAATACCCCCAGTGAGCCCCTGAGTAAGGTCGGCCCCCTTGTCTCCCACCCCCTTCACAAGTGGCACATAGACTTACTGCACTACATACATATATTCATGTACAGCATCTCAACCAGCCTATGTTTATATAAAAAAAAAAAACATATTCAAGCATCTGGTAGCACCTTGCTGCTGTGTGAGCAGATATTTGAATGTATCGATACGGTGGGCCCCCAAAATAAATATATATATATATATATATATATATATATGATATATACCATATTTTTCACTTTATAAGACACACTTTTTAGCTAGAAAAAGTATTGCCAATAAGTGCCTGCATCGTATAAACAGCAGTCAGGGAGATCCAGCATGGCCAGACCCCCTGACTGCTGTCCCAATGATCCGACAGAGTGCAAATTCAGTGTTTTGCTCAATGAGAGAGCTACGTACGCATCTGCACACACTTCTCTCTCACTTCCCACACTGATCTGTGTGATCAGCAGCAGCAGGAGAGCACAGGCGGAGGAAGGTCCTACAGCTGTATTGAAAGGAAATGAAAACTCAAATTACAGCTTAAGGACCTTTGATGATGTCATCAATAGTAGGAGGAAAATGTGAGCTTTTATTAAAGATGATTTGTGTGTGTGTGTGTGTGTGTGTGTGTAGCAGAGTTGTCTATGTGTAATAAAACTGTATGTGTGCATCAGAACTGTATGGATGTAGCAGAGCTGTTGTGTGTAGCAAAGCTGTATGTGTGGAGCAGAACTGGATATGTATAGCAGAGCTGTATGGGTGTAGCAGAGCTGTATGTGTTTACCAGAGTTTTGTGGGTGTAGCAGAGCTTAATGCGTGTAACAGAACTGTATGTGTGTAGCAATGCTGTATGTGTGTAATGGCACTGTATGTGTGTATCAGAGCTGTATGTGTGTGTAGTAAAGCTGTGTGTGTGTAGCAGTGCTGTATGTGTAGCAGAGCTGTATCTGTGCATGGCAGTGCTGTGTGTGTGTATAGCACACACAAACCTGTGTGTGTCGCAGACAACTACTTAAAAATAATCCCGCTAAAAAGAAGCATGACAGGACACAACAGAGCAATGACAGAAGACATATTTATTTGAATGGCTGACCACATGCACCATTGCTGGTTGTTACAACGGTCAGCAGATGACACACTAAGTGTAACGGAAGCCGATTAAAGCTATTTCCCCCATCTCCCCCCACGGTACACACTAAAGCTACAGACCTTGAGTCATCCACTTCAGTGAACCACATTCCCTTTAAAGAGGGCCTAGAAAATATTTTTTCTGATTTACTGTTGTCTAAACCTGATGTGCTTCTTATAGTCTGGTGCGTCTTATAAAGCAAAAAAATATGGTAATTTTTTTAATGGCTGTCACCATGATAGAAATGCCACCTTTAGAATGCAGTATTCAAAATGTTATTTTGGACACCAAGACCCAAAAGCAATCTGGTCTTGCAATGGTTAACATCTGGGTTTCAATTCAAGTAAAACTTACTAATGAACTGACAAAGTATTTGAAAAATAAACGTGCTTTATCATCCTGCTATTTTGCATTAGAATGTATTGAGGCACAACTTACTATGCTATGCACACAAGTCGCTGAACAAAGTATGACTAATTTGCAGTATGTCTGCAATGTGAAGTTTATGATTAATAATTCAATCATTTGAAACACTAATACAGCCACAATATTAGCAATGCAGTAACTGTAACCTTTATCTAATTACATTTTCATATCGCACTGCTTACTCTGTGATTAAAAAGGTAGCTTCTTGCTAAGCATTTTATTGACTATAGGGAAATGTTGCAGTTTTATTTACATATGCTGAAATAAAAAAATAAAAAAAACAATTATTCCTTATTTGCCCCTTAGGCCAGACTCATTAATTTTACATTAACTATTTTACACAAAGTAAGTTTACTGCCATTGCTGTTTCATATAAAATAGTCATCACCTGAGTATAAATAAGCGTATTTAGCACAATGGGTCCCATGGCAGCAGGTTGTAGTTTACAGAAACTTTAGTAGAGAAACAGTACTCAAGCTATGTACATTAGTCTTCACTGTAGGCATTGAATCATGAACCTTACCACATTTAGGAAAATAGCATTGCTTCTTCTGAGGGTCCCTCCTTTACTTCTACTTATATCAAATTACTTTCTCTGCAAAAGCTGGGGGAAGGAAGGGAATGTTGGCATATTAGTATAGAAGGTGGCTATACCAGTGACCTGCAGTGGTGGTTGCATAGTTTACAAGCTAATGTGGAGTATGCCTAGACTTTTGGCTTCCTGAGGCATACAGTGAGATGGCAAACCATTCTTCCAGAAGTTGGACATTTATATAATGAATGTTCTCCCACTCAGACTCAGACTAGCCCACAGGGGAACAGATGAATCCCCGGTGAGCCAATAAATGTTAATACAGCATTAAAAGTATTTGAATAAATCGACTTCAGATCTATGATCCGAAGGCTGATTCTCTCAAGTCTAGTGGGCATGGGAAATAGAAGTTTCTAGCCTTTCAAGCTGATTTAAAGGGGTTATCCCATGATTATTGTAAAAAATGAAAATCAGACATTATACAGTACATGACAATCTCTTTCTAACGAAGCTAGAACCAGCAATGTACCCAGTGGCGTCACTACTGGGGGACAAGGGGGGGGCAGTTGCTCCCTACGTTATTCCTTGACCCCCCACCCCCACCCCGGGTTCCACCCCGCTGATTCGCTGGCCACCGCTGCACCCGCACTGTAAATTAGCAGTGTCCAGAGTCCTGACTGATTCCTGCGGGCTGCCGGCACGGGGAGGCGGCTACTAATTCATTTAGCCATTGCATAGGGCGACGGACACTGCGGAGGCAGAGCATGCAGGCATACAGGCTGGGAGTGGTCCAGTCTCTGGGCAGCAGTTGACGTCAGGTCACGCCTGCCCGTGCGCCTGCTGCTAGTGAGGTGAGGGCGGTGGATGCAGCGCGGCAGTGTGATTATTAAGAAAAAAGAACCAACTCTGACTTTAACCCGGTGGTGCCTAGGCCCAGCTGCTCTGGTCTGGTCTGGTCTGATCTCAGTTCTGACTGTCTGTCACAGTCAGTCTCACTCAGAACAAGAACTCTGCCCTGGCCCTGCCCTGCTCGATTAAGTTATGAAAAAGTTTTTACCCTATGGTCTGTCCCTGCTACAGTGCTACCCCAGGGGGTAATATAACTAGGGGTATCAGGGTACAGGGGTAATATAACTGAGGTGGGCTATCAGACATTATACAGGGGTAAAATAACTTATATTACCCCTGTATTATATCCCTGCTAGCCCTTCTCAGTTATATTACCCCTGTATAATGTATCCTGAATCCTGATACCCCTTAGTTATTTTACCCTATGTATTATTTACCCCGATACTCCTCATTTATATTACCCCAATATCCCCCTAATAGCCCTCTTCAATTATACTACCCCTGTATAAACGATACCCCTGAGTTATATAATATAACTGAGGGGTATTTCGGTAAATTATACAGGACGGGGTAATATATCAAAGGAGTATAAGGGTACATTATACAGGGGTAATATAACTGAGGAGGGCTATCAGGGGAAATCCTAAAGGTACTCATTGGAATTTGGGCCCCTTTGCGCATCTTGGCTGCAAAAAAGTGTCACACATGTGGTATCGCCGTACTCAGGAGAAGTCGGGCAATGAGTTTTGGGGTGTATTTTTACATATACCCATACTGTGTGTGAGAAATATCTCTGTAAATGACAACTTTTTAAAAATTTTTTTACAAAGTTGTCAATTTACAGAGATATTTCTCTCACCCAGCATGGGTATATGTAAAAATACACCCCAAAACACATTGCCCTACTTCTCCTGAGTACTGTAGTATAACTGCTGAGACGCGATCTGCTGTGAACGCGCACGCGCGCACTCACAGCAAATCTCGCCTCTCGCGAGATGACGCGCCGCCACGTCAAGGAGGAACAGACATGCCGCCGCCTGGACGCAGCCCTGCGTTAGGCGGTCGGCAGGCGGTTAATAAACCTGTACTGTTGGGCTACAGAGCACTTTTGCATACAACGCTGAAAAACCTGTTTTATAATTTTTGGGGTCACATACTGTATTTCTGTAGTTGGGTTAATAAACCTGTACTGTTGTGCCACAGAGCACGTTTGCATACAACGCTAAAAAACTGTTTTAAAATTTTGCTGTGAAAAACTGCATTTCTGTAGTTGGGTTAATAAACCTGTACTGTTGTGCCACAGAGCACGTTTGCATAAAACGCTGAAAAACCTGTTTTTAAATTTTTGGGGTCCCATACTGCATTTCTGTAGTTGGGTTAATAAACCCATACTGTTGTGCCACAGAGCACGTTTGCATAAAACGCTGAAAAAACAGTTTTAAAATTTTGCTGTGAAAAACTGCATTTCTGTAGTTGGGTTAATAAACCTGTACTGTTGGGCCACAGAGCATGTTTGCATACAACGCTGAAAACCCTGTTTTATAATTTTTGGGGTCACATACTGCATTTCTGTAGTTGGGTTAATAAACTTGTACTGTTGTGCCACAGAGCACGTTTGCATACAACGCTGAAAAACCTGTTTTCAAATTTTGCAGTCAAAAACTGCATTTCTGTAGTTGGGTTAATAAACCTGTACTGTTGTGCCACAGAGCACTTTGCATACAACGCTAAAAAACCTGTTTTATAATTTTTTAGCTCACATTCTGCATTTCTGTAGTTGGGTTAATAAACCCGTACTGTTGTGCCATAGAGCACCTGTGCATACAACGCTGAAAAAACAGTTTTTAAATTTTGCAGTCAAAAACTGCATTTCTGTAGTTGGGTCAATAAACCTGTACTGTTGTGCCACAGAACACGTTTGTATACAACGCAGAAAAAACTTTTAAAATTTTACGATGAAAAACTGCATTTCTGTAGTTGGGTTAATAAACCCGTTCTGTTGTGCTACAGAGCACGTTTGCATACAACGCTGAATAAACTGTTTTATAATTTTTGGGATAACATACTGCATTTCTGTACTTTGTTGCAATAAACACTGGTTTTGTGCTACATAGCAGATCTGAGGCCTACCCTGTATTTGAGTCATTTTAAGTAACCTGTGGAATTCTGCATTTACATAGTTGGTTGCAAAAACACTGGTTTTGTGGTAGATAGCACATTTGCGGTGTACGCTGCATTTCTGAAAGTCAAATTAAACCGTTAACCTCTGCTGTTACATTGTTGGTTTGAAAAATCAAATTTTTGTTGATAGTAAAGTAATTGTATTGAATTGCTCAGTTACACTGTTGTTACACTGTTGTGTCACCTAAAGAAATGTATTCTGTTTATGACGTGGGCGCTTTTGGCAGTACAATTGACAAAAAGAAAGCATATAAATCACTGAAACAGGAGGGGAGCCAGGAAGCACTGATAAACTATAAGGAAAAAAATAGAATATTTAAAAAAACTAATAAAAATTGCCAAACTAGAGACTGAGAGATTAATTGCCAAAGAGAGTAAAACTAACCCTAAAATGTTCTTCAATTTTATAAAAAAATATAAATCTGAAGGAGTTGGCCCTCTACATAGCAATGAGGGGGGTGTTGCAGAGAGCGACGAGTATATTAGCAAAACTATTATATAATTTTTTCTCCACTATATTCACTCAGGAAAATGAACGTCAGATGAAATGCAGAATGTAAAAGTAAATTCTCCATTAAAAGTGCCCTGTCTGACCCAGGAAGAAGTACAACAGTGACTTAAAAAGATTAAAATAGACAAATCGCCAGGACCGGATGGCATACACCCCCGTATCCTAAGGGAATTAAGTGATATCATAGCCAGACCTTTATTTCTGATATTTAAGGACTCTATACTGACAGGGAATGTTCCACAGGATTGGCGCATAGCATATGTGGTGCCAATATTCAAAAAGGGTCCAAAAACAGAGCCCGGAAATTATAGGCTGGTAAGTTTAACATCTGTTGTTGGTAAACTGTTTGAAGGCTTTCTAAGAGATGCTATTTTGGAGTATCTCAATGAAAATAAGCAAATAACGCCATATTAGCATGGCTTCACGAGGGATCGGTCATGCCAAACTAATTTAATCAGCTTCTATGAGGAGATAAGTTCTAGACTTGACAGCGGCGAATCAATGGATGTGGTATATCTGGACTTCTCCAAAGCATTTGACACTGTACCTCATAAAAGGTTAGTATATAAAATGAGGATGCTCGGACTGGGAGAAAATGTCTGTATGTGGGTAAGTAACTGGCTAAGTGACAGAAAACAGAGGGTGGTTCACTGTCAATAGTGGGGTACCTCAGGGGTCAGTATTGGGCCCTATTCTCTTCAATATATTTATTAATGATCTTGTAGAGGGCTTGCACAGTAAAATATCTATTTTTGCAGATGACACGAAACTGTGTAAAGTAATTAACACTGAAGAGGACAGTTTTCTGCTACAGAGGGATCTGGATAGATTGGAGGCTTGGGCAGAGAAATGACAGATGAGGTTTAACACTGACAAATGTAAAGTTATGCACATGGTAAGGAATAATGCAAGTCACCCGTACATATTAAATAGTAAAACACTCGGTAACACTGACATGGAAAAGTATCTAGGAAGTTTAATAAACAGCAAATTAAGCTGCAAAAACCAGTGTCAGGCAGCTACTGCCAAGACCAATAAGATAATGGGTTGCATCAAAAGGGGCATAGATGCCCGTGATGAGAACATATTCCTACCACTTTATAAATCACTAGTCAGACCACACCTGGAGTACTGTGTACAGTTCTGGGCTCCTGTGAACAAGGCAGACATAGCAGAGCTGAAGAGGGTTCAGCGGAGGGCAACTAAAGTAATAACTGGAATGGGGCAACTACAGTACCCTGAAAGGTTATAAAAATTATGGTTATTCACTTTAGAAAAAAAAAGACTAAGGGGAGATCTAATAACTAGGTATAAATATATCAGGGGTCAGTACAAAGATCTCTCCCATCATCTATTTATCCCCAGAACTGTGACTGTGACGAGGGGACATCCTCTGCGTCTGGAGGAAATAAGGTTTGTACACAAACATAGAAAAGGATTCTTCACTGTAAGAGCAGTGAGAATATGGAACTCTCTGCCTGAGGAGGTGGTGATGGTGAGTACAATAAAGGAATTCAAGAGGGGACTGGATTTATTTCTGGAGTGTTATAATATTACAGGCTATAGCTACTAGAGAGAATTCGTTGATCCAGGGAGTTATTCTGATTGCTTGATTGGAGTCAGGAATTTTTTTCCCTTTAAGTGGGGAAATTGGCTTCTGCTTCACAGGGGTTTTTATTGCCTACCTCTGGATCAACTTGTAGGAAACAGGCCGAACTGGATGGACAAATGTCTTTTTTTGGTCTTATATACTATGTTACTATGTTACCTGAGATAAACCATCTGTTAGTTTGGTGGGTGAAGGCAAATAATGAGGAGAACATCAAATAAGGGACGTGGACATGGTTGTGGTGGTGTTGGTGGAGCCCCTGTTGCTGGGAGAGGACGTGGCCGTTATGCGCCAGCTACAGGTCCAAGTGAAACACCTTCCTCAGGTGGGAGTAGGCGACAGAGCCTGCAGCGTAATTTGTTAGGCCCGAATGCCGCTCTACGGATGGTGAGGCCAGAAAAAGTACAGGCAATAGTAGATTGGGTGGCTGACAGTGGCGAGAGTTCCTTCACAGTATCTCTCACCCAGTCCTCTGCAGAAAGCTCAGAGTTGGCACCTGCAGTCCATGCCTATTAGTCGTTCACCTCACCCCCTTGCAAAGTTGCCAAGCAGTCTGAGCTCCAAGTCACACAGCAGACTCTTATGCTTTTTGATGACTCTGCTGGCAGGTTTTCCCCAGGCCATCCACATAGCCCTGCCCCAGAAGTGGAAGACATTGAATGCACTGATGCCCAACCCCTCTGTTACAGGATGAGGACATGGGAATACCACCGCAGCACGTCTCTGATGAAGAAACACAGGTGCCAACTGCTGCAGCTTTCTGCAGTGTGCAGACTGACGAAGAGGGCAGGGGTCAAGAATGGATGGAGGACGATGAGGTCCTAGACTCCGACTGGACTCAAGTTCATGCTAGTGATGCGTGCAGCTCTGAGGAAGAGGCGGTGGTTGCACAAAGGCAACAGCATAGCAAAAGAGGGAGCAGGCTGCAAAAGCGGGGTGGCCATCCCCGAGACAGTACGCCTGCTACTGCCCACCAAACCCAGGGACCTAGCACACCAAAGCCAGCTCCAAGGAGTTTATTGGCGTGGCAGTTCTTCAGACAATGTCCTGACGACAAGACAAGAGTGGTTTGCACATTGAGCCACCAGAGCCTGAAGCAAGTCATAAACATTCTAAACCTGAGCACAACCTGCATGACCAGGCATCTACATGCAAAACACAAACTGCAGTGGAGTAAACACCTTAAAAACCAAGAAAGGCCTCAGGCTCCTCCTGCTTCCTCTTCTGCTGCTGTCTCTGCCTATTCCTCTACCTCTGGAGTCACAGTGGCACCTGCCACACAGCGAACAGAGGATGTGCCACCAACACCACCACCTTCGTCATCATCACCAAGCATCTCCACGAGGTCACACGCAAGCGTTCAGCTGTCCATCTCCCAAACTCTGGAGAGAAAGAGAAAATAATTACTAATAATTACTAATAATTTAATACTAATTATTAAAAAATTACTGGCATTTAAAATGCTGTCATTCCGTCTGGTGGAGAGGGACTATTTTAAACAGCTGATGGCAGTGGCTGTCCCACAGTACATCATTCCCAGCCGCCACTACTTTTCCAGGCGAGCCGTCCCTTCCCTGCACAACAAAGTGGAGGATAAAATTAATTGTGCACTGCGCAACACCATCTGGGGCAAGGTCCACATAACCACAGATGCATGGAAAAGTAAGCACGGGCAGGGCCGCTATATCTCCCTAATTGCACACTGGGTAAATGTAGTGGCGGCTGGGCCCTAGGTGGAAAGCGATTTGCCGCATGTCCTTCCACCACCGAGGATTGCAGGGCATTATTCTTTGCCTCTTGTTGCCTCCTCCTTCTACTCCGCTTCCTCCTCCTCCTCTTCTACCACCTCCTCATCCGGTCAGCGAAAGACCTTCACTACCAACTTCAGCACAGCCAGGGGTAAACGTCAGCAGGTGGTTTTAAAACACATGTGTTTAGGGGACAAACCCCACACCTCACAGGAGCAGTGGAGGGGCATAGAAGAACAGACCGATGAGTGGTTGCTGCCAGTGAGCCTCAAGCCTGGCCTGGTGGTGTGCGATAATGGACAAAATCTCGCAGCAGCTCTGGGACTAGCCGGTTTGACGCACATCCCTTGCCTGGCGCATGTGTTGAATTTGGTGGTGCTTTCGGCGTTCTCACCCTGCTGCTGCTCGCCTGTCTGCGCTGCAGCGTAACTTCGGCCTTCCCGCTCACCACCTCATATGCGACGTGCCCACCAGGTGGAACTCCACTTGCATAGGCTGGAGAGACTGTGCGAGCAGCAGAAGGCGATAGTGGCGTTTCAGCTGCAGCACGCATGGGTCAGTCGCTCTGCGGAACAGCACCACTTCACCACCAATAAGTGGGCCTCCATGCGAGACCTGTGTGCCTTGTTGCGATGTTTCGAGTACTCAACCAACATGGCCAGTGCTGATGACCCAGTTCTTAGCGTTACAATACCATTTCGATGTCTCCTTGAAAAACACTTAGGGCCATGATGGAGAAGGATGTGGCACAGAAGGAAGAGTAGGAGGAAGAGGGGGCATTTCACAGGGTTTCAGGCCAGTCATTCAGAAGTGGCTCTGAGGGAGGGTTACTGCACCAGCAGAGGCCAGGTACACATGTGGCCAACCAGGGCACATTTCTGGAGGAGGAGGAGAATGAGGTAGAGAAGGAGGAACCGGGTTCACAGCAGGGTGGCACCCAACGCAGCTCATGGCCATCACTGGAATGTGGCTGGGGGGATACAGAGGACACAGTCGATACACCACCAACATGGGACAGCTTATCCTTAACTCTGTGCAGCCTGGCAAACATGAGCGACTACCTGCTGCAGTTCCTGCGCAACGACCGCAGAGTTGCCCACATTTTAACTTGTGCTGACTACTGGGTTGCCACCATGTTGGATCCCTGTTACAAAGACAATGTGTCGTTCTTAATTCCCTCACTGGAGCCTGAAAGAAAGATGCGCAACTACAAGCGCACGCTGGTAGACGCGCTCCTGAGGGCATTCCCAGCTGACATCGGGTGACAAGTGGAAGCACAAGGCGAAGGCAGAGGAGGAGGAGGAAGAGGTCGCCAGCGCAGCTCGGTCACTGCCAGCACCTCAGAAGGCAGGGTTAGCATGGCCGACATGTGGAAAAGCTTTGTCCCCACGCCACAGCAATTGGCACCACCAGTTGATATGTAACGTCTTAGCAGGAGGCAGCATTTGAACAACATGGTGGAACAGTACGTGTGCACATGCCTACACATGCTGACTGATGGTTCTGCCCCATTCAACTTCTGGGTCTCCAAATTGTACACATGGCCTGAGCTTGCCCTTTATGCCTTGGAGGTGCTGGCCTGCCTTGCAGCCAGTGTATTGTCTGAACGCGTATTTAGCACGGCAGGGGGCGTCATTACAGACAAACGCAGCCGCCTGTCCACAGCCAACATGGACAAGCTCACGTTAATTAAATGGTGCAGGGGTTATATTGTCGGGCATGTGTAACCTCTATACATTTGATGTACAGTATAAATTATAATTAGTGATGAGCAAGCATACTCGGCCGAGTATTGGCTCGGCTCGAGCATCGCTATGCTCAGCACTCAGCTTTACTCGGCCGAGTACGACGTGTATTCGTCGCATTGCTCGAGTCTCCTCCCCACATGTTTGGCACCTTCTAAGTAGCCAATAAAGGTCCAGGTAAGTTATTCCGCTCAGTGTAAGACCATAGCTATGTTAGCTGTAAGCCTTACACTAATTGGCTGGTTGGAACACGTGATACTATCTCATATAGGAGCTGAGGTCTGGCGCTCGGCTCATTCAGCATCAAGGAGAGCAGACAGTAGGCAGGCACAAATAGCGTTTTGCTCTAAACTTACTGATTTTACTCCAAAAACCTTATTGAAAGACCTAACAGTCCTTTTAAGGACTACAGTGTCTGTTTGACAGCAGTGCAGCACCTCATTTTTTTTTTTTTTTTAAGAAGGGGTTGCTTTAGCACTATCAGGGACAGGCGTCACCAGGAAGGGACAGATAGTTCAGGGCTTGAAAATCGCTTTTTTTAACTTCTAAAAGACAGAAAGATTTCAGATTAGTGACATCCACAATATGCCATCATAAAGAAGTGTGTTGGGCAGATATGATAAAAAGGGGCTTATTCACTACAGTGTGCCTGGTACTGAGATATACACTGCACCATCATGAAGCAGTGTGTTGTGCAGACATTATAAAAAGGAGCTTATTCACTACAGTGTGCCTGGTACTGAGATATACACTGCACCATCAGAGAAATATTTTTTTCTGGTGAAATTAACCTAACTTGTGCCATATCTGTGGGTGCGTTCAATCCTCAACCGTTATATTAATTACTCCAGCAGAGAGGGATTTATATTTTGGCCATAGTTAACTAGTTTTGGGCACATCTGTGTGTGCATTTAGGCCGCAACCGTATATGCAGTATTCCAGCAGAGAATACATTTTATTTGGGACAATTTTGTATCCAATATAGAACTACATCCGAATACAGTGTGTATTGTCAAAATTACATTATCTCTGGCCTAGTGTAGTGCTGAAAATCTGTATTTTTCTGTATCCAGTACATTACAGCAAGCCAATACAGTGTGTATTGTAAAAATGTCATTATCTCTGGCCTTGTGTAGTGCCGAAAATTAGTATTTTTCTTTATCCAGTACATTACAGCAAGCCAATACAGGGTGTATTGCAAAAATTTCATCACTGGCCTAGTGTACTGCCGAAAATCTTTATTTTTCTGTATCGAGTACATTACAGCAAGCAAATATAGTGTGTATTGTAAACATTTCATTATCTGTGGGCTAGTGTAGTGGCGAAAATCTGTATTTTTCTGTATCCAGTTCATTACAGCAAGCCAATACAGTGTGTATTGTAAAAATGTCATTATCTCTGGGCTAGTTTAGTGCCGAAAATCTTTACTTTTTTGTATCCAGTACCTTACTGGAAGCCAATAGAGTGTGTATTGTCAAAATTACATCATCTCTAGCCAAGTGTAGTGCCGAAAATCTGTATTTTTCTGTATCCAGTAGATTACAGCAAGCCAATACAGTGTGTATTGTAAAATTACATTATCTCTGGCCTATTGTAGTACAGAAAATCTCTATTTTTCTGTAACCAGTACATTAAAGCAAGCCAATACAGTGTGTATTGTAAAAATTACATTATCTTTGGCCTAATGTAGTGCCGAAAATCAGTATTTTTCTGTATCCAGCACATTACAGCAAGCAAATACAGTGTGTATTGTAAAAATTTCATTATCTCTGGGCTAGTGTAGTACCGAAAATTCGTATTTTTCTGTATCCAGTACCCTACTGGAAGCCAATATAGTGTGTATTTTAAAATTTTTATTATCTCTGACCTAGTGTAGTGCCGAAAATCTTTTTTTTTTCTGTATCCAGTACATTATAGCAAGCCAATACAGTGTATTGTAAAAATAACATTATCTCTAGGCTAGTGTAGTGGCAAAAATTTGTATTTTTTTGTATCCAGTACCTTACTGGAAGGCAATAGAGTGTGTATTGTTAAAATTATATTATCTCTGGCCTAGTGTAGTGCCGAAAATTTGTATTTTTCTGTATCCAGTACATTACAGTAAGCCAATACAGTGTGTATTTTAAAAATGTCATTATCCCTTTGGCTAGTTTAGTGCCCAAAATCTTTATTTTTCTGTATCCAGTACCTTACTGGAAGCCAATAGAGTGTGTATTGTCAAAATTACATTATCTCTGGCCAAGTGTAGTGCCGAAAATCAGTATTGTTCTGTATCCAGTACATTACAGCAAGCCAATACAGTGTGTATTGTAAAATTACATTATCTCTGGCGTATTGTAGTGCCGAAAATTAGTATTTTTCTGTATCCAGTACCTTACTGGACGCCAATAGAGTGTGTATTGTCAAAATTACATTATCTCCGTCCTAGTGTAGTGCCGAAAATCTGTATTTTTCTGTATCCAGCACATTACAGCAAGCCAATACAGTGTGTGTTTTAAAAATTTCATTATCTCTGACCTAGTGTAGAGCCAAAAATCTTTATTTTTCTGTATCTAGTACATTACAGCAAGCCAATACAGTGTGCATTGTAAAAATTACATTATCTCTGGGCTAGTGTATTGCCGAACATCTATATTTTTCTGTATCCAGTACATTACAGCAAGCCAATACAGTGTGTATTGTAAAAATTTCATTATCTCTGGGCTAGTGTAGTGCCGAAAATCAGTATTTTTCTGTATCCAGTACATCATAGCAAGCCAATACAGTGTGTATTGTAAAAATGACATTATCTCTGGGCTAGTGTAGTGCCGAACATCTGTATTTTTCTGTATCCAGTACATTACAGTAAGCCAATACAGTGTGTATTTTAAAAATGTCATTATTTCTGGACTAGTGTAGTGCCGAAAATCTTTATTTTTCTGTATCCAGTACCTTACTGGAAGCCAATAGAGTGTGTATTGTCAAAATGACAGTAAAACAATCTGCGCCACATCTACAGACAAAACCATTAAAATGAAATAAGCGAGCACAAAGGGAGGGGGAAGTGGGCGTAATGCTGAAGGTGCAAGCAGAGGCCGTGGCCCTGAGCGTGATGGTGATGGTGCAAGCATATGCCGTGGCCCTGGGCGTGATGCTGATGGTGCAAGCAGAGACCGTGGCTCTGGGCGCAGTGAAACTGTGCCTGCTGCCAGTGCACCAGAAAAAACTAAAAAATCCACCTTACCCAGCTTCATGTCCCACTTAGCTGGGCGGCGCAGGAAAACACTGTCCAAGTCGGACCAGTGCGAACAGGTGGCCGGTGGGATTGCAGAAGATAATACTTCTAGTCGGTTAAGCACAACCCTCTCTTCCACGAAGTCCAGTCTCTGTAGCCAAGAGTCTGGTCAACCGAATCCTCACTCTGATCCTCCTTCCTCCCACCATGTCGCGTCTGGGCAAACAAGTGATCCCACACTCGGATATTCACATGACCTCCTTTCATTGCCAGTACTTATTATGTCTCTTTTGCCAAGCATGCTTGAAGAGGTACCTCAGATTTTGTGCCCTGATTCCCAACCTCTTGAGCCTTCCCATTCTCAAGAAGATGACGGTGGTGAACCGCAATCATTCGTTCATGAGGTGGATGATGATGAAACACAGTTGCCAAACACTGAGGTGGTGGTTTGGTCAAGTCAGGAGGATGAGCAGAGTGAGGAAATGGAAGAAGAGGTGGTGGACAATGAGGTCACTGACCCAACATGGGAAGGTGAAAAGCCGAGCGAGGACAGCAGTACAGAGGGGGAGGGATCCGTAGCACCGCAACAGTCTGGCAAAGTGGGGTGGCAAAAGGGAGACGTCAGCCCACACCAAACAGGCCACAACTGTTACACCGAGCACCCCTATGCGTAAATCTGCCTTGCCAAGGGGTCGGTGTTCCGCAGTATGGCGCTTTTTTGAGGAAAGTGCAGACGACAAAAGAGTGGTAGTTTTCAACCTGTGCAATACCAAAATGAGTCGGGGCATGAACACTAGCAACCTCACCACCAGCAGCATGATCCGCCACATGGCATCCAAGCACCCTAATAAGTGGGCCGAATGCCTGGGTCCAAACTCTGCGTCTGCGGGTCCCACCACTGCCTCCACTTCCCCTGTGTTATGCATTGCTGGCCAATCCCCTGTCAGGCGTAGGCCCGGATGCCCCTCGCCCTGCCCCTGGACCTTCGCCTGAACCGTCAGCAACAACATCCACTTCCCTGTCCCAGTGCAGCATCCAAATGTCGACAACTCAGGCATTTGAACGCAAGTGCAAATACCCAAACAGGCCATATCACTAAATGCGCAACTTTCGATGTTACTGGCCCTTGAAATGTTGCCATTTAGGCTTGTGGACACTGAGGCCTTCCGCAGCCTGATGTCGGTGGCCGTCCCTTGGTACGCAGTCCCCACCCACCACTATTTTTCATGGTGTGCCGTGCCCGCCTTACACCAGCATGTGTCCCAAAACATCACCCGTGCCCTGACCAATGCACTTACTGGGAAGGTCTACCTCACCACGGACACATGGACAAGTGCTGGTGGCCAGGGATGCTACATTTCCCTGACCACACACTGGGTGAATGTTGTGGAGGCCTGGAGTGAGTCGGACCCTGGGATGGCACAGGTGCTACCCACTACGTCCATCAGGGTTTCCGCCAGCAGATATGTTACTGGCTCCAACCCCCTCTTCTCCTCCTCCACTTCCACCTCCAGCAGCAGTCAGCCGTCAGTCACTAGCTGGAAGCAGTGTAGCACTTCTATGGCTAAGCCTCAACAGGCCGTGCTGCAGCTGATCTGCTTAGAGAATAAACAGCACACCGCCGCAGAGCTGTGGCAGGGCATAAGGGACTCCTCACTCAACCTACAAACAAGCATTACAAGTCCACAGGTGTGGTGAGCTCACCTGACCAAGGAAGCTCGAGGCCACGCCGAGGAACCACAGGCGCCAAAGTATCCACAATACAAAGAAAGAGGAGGTCCAGCTTCCGTAACAAAATCGTGAAGAACTTTATTCACATGGTGCGGTACAGGTTAAAAACAGACAGGTACTCGTCTACGCGTTTGGGATCCAAATATATCGATCCTTACTCATGACTCGATATATTTGGATCCGAAACGTCTGTTTTTAACCTGTACCGCACCATGAATAAAGTTCTTCACGATTTTTGATGTTATGGAAGCTGGACCTCCTCTTTCTTTGTATTGTAAAAACAGGCATGGTTGTGTCCGACAATGGCCGTAACTTGGTGGTGGTTTTGGAGCTCAGCAACCTGACACACATTCCATGTATAGCCCACGTCTTAAACTTAGTGGTTCAGCGGTTTATCAAAACCTACCCCAATTTGCAGGAGCTACTAGTGAAGGTTGTGTGCTTATTTCCGAAAGTTGTCCACAGCTTCAGCAGGTCTGTCAACACTGCAGCAGCGCTTGCGGCTTCTAGCTCACCAACTGTTGGGCAACGTGAGCACGCGGTGGAACTCTACGTTCTACATGTTGGCCAGGCTTTGTGAGCAGCAGAGAGCAGTTGTGGAATACCAGCTGCAACATGGTCGTCGCCTTTCCAGTCCACTGCCACTATTCACATATCAATGGGCATTGATGTCAGATGGTTAGTGGTGATAACGCTATTATCAGCTTAACGATCCCACTGCTGTGTCTACTCAAACGTTAGCTGCTCACAATTAAGGAGGATGCTTTGAATGTGGTAGACGAGGTAATGAGGGAGGAGATGAAACAGGGTGATAGCCAGACCTCCCCCAGTTCGTCTTCTCAGCGCGAATTTGGCATTGAAGAGGAGGAGGAGCTGGAGACACTTGCCTCTGCTACAGAGGCTAGTACCCATGGAACTTTAATTACATCTGTTCAGCGTGGATGGGCAGAGGAGGAGGGGGATGAAGGTATGGAGAGTCATCCTGAAGTTGACATCGACGTCTTGCCCGTTGGTACTCTTGCAACATAGCTAACTTCATGTTAGGCTGCCTTTCCAAGCGACCCTCACTTTATACACATTTTAAGTAACACAGATTACTGGGTGTTCACCCTTCTCGACCCCTGCTACAAAGAGAACTTCTCATCTCTTATTCCTGTGGTGGAGAGGACGAGTGCAATACCAGAAGGTACTTTTTGACGGATTGCTCCAAAGTTTTGCATCTAATGTGGCAGCCAGAG
The DNA here is from genome assembly GCA_033119425.1 of Bufotes viridis. Lineage (NCBI taxonomy): Eukaryota > Metazoa > Chordata > Amphibia > Anura > Bufonidae > Bufotes > Bufotes viridis. Next base: position 356,962,275 of record CM065591.1, on the reverse strand, counting down.
TCCGTACTTCCATAGGCAACCAAGGAAGGGAGACAGGGGGAACACACAGTAGTTCCAACAGAGGCAGGGCAACACTTTCCAAGGCATGGGACACTTTCATAACACCCCGCCAGCAACCTCACTCTGAATCGCAGCCTAGTGCTACAAGGAGGGAAAAGTTTTAAAAGATGGTGAAGGAATACATTGCAGACCGTGTCAGTGTCCTAAATGATCCCTCAGTGCCTTACAACTACTGGGTGTCCAAGCTGGACACGTGGCACGAACTTGCGCTCTACACCTTGGAGGTGCTGCCCTCCCCTGCTGCCAGCGTATTGTCTGAGCGTGTATTTAGTGCTGCTAGTGGCATTATAACAGATAAGCATATCCGCTTGTCCACTGACAATGCTGACAGGATGACTCAGATAAAAATGAACAAGGCCTGGATTGTCCCTGACTTCTCCACTCCCCCAGAGGAAAGCTGAGTTAATGAGGAACAAAAACTCAATTTAAATGTATGCTTTTTAATGTACTCAATCCACAAGAGTCAGGTGCACCCTTTTCACCGCAAAAGAAAAAGGTATATGTTTGAATCTTGTTTTCTCATCCGCCTCCTCCTCCACCTTCTCTTCTATACATAAGATATGTGCCCTCACTACAATGTTTTGTAAGGTTCGCGAGTCTTCAGGCCCTAACCTCCAATGCTTTATAAGGTCTGCTCATCTGTAGCCCATTGCTGCAATGTTTTATCGGGTTCACTAGGCTTCAGGCCCTCACCTCTAATGCTTTATACCGTCTGCTCACCTGTAGGCCATCACTGCAATGATCTTTGGGGTTCGCTAGGCTTCAGGCCCTCACCTCCAATGCTTTAAAAGGTCTGCTCACCTGTAGCCCATCACTACAATATTTTATGGGGTTCACTAGGCTTCAGGCCCTTACCTCCAATGCTTTATACCGTCTGCTCACCTGTAGCCCCTCACTGCAATGATTTATGGGGTTCTCTAGGTTTCAGGCCCTTACCTCCAATGCTTTATACCATCTGCTCACCTGTAGGCCATCACTGCAATATTTTATGGGGTTCACTAGGCTTCAGGCCCTCACCTCCAATGATTTATACGGTCTGCTAACCTGTAGGCCATCACTGCAATGATTTATGGGATTCACTAGGCTTCAGGCCCTCACCTCCAATGCTTTATACCGTCTGCTCACCTGTAGGCCATCACTGCAATGATTTATGGGGTTCGCTAGGCTACAAGCCCTCACCTCCAATGCTTTATACCATCTGCTCACCTGTAGGCCATCACTGCAATAATTTATGGGGTTCGCTAGGCTACAGGCCCTCACCTCCAATGCTTTATACCATCTGCCCACCTGTAGGCCATCACTGCAATGTTTTATGGGGTTCTCTAGGCTTCAGGCCCTCACCTCCAATGCTTTATAAGGTCTGCTCACCTGTAGTCCATCACTGCAATATTTTATGGGGTTGACTAGGCTACAGGCCCTCACCTCCAATGTTTTATACCATCTGCTCACCTGTAGGCCATCACTGCAATGAGTTATGGGGTTCGCTAGGCTACAGGCCCTCACCTCCAATGCTTCATACCATCTGCCCACCTGTAGGCCATCACTGCAATGTTTTATGGGGTTCTCTAGGCTTCAGGCCCTCACCTCCAATGCTTTATGCCATCTGCTCCCCCTTAGGCCATCACTGCAATGATTTATGGGGTTCTCTAGGCTTCAGGCCCTCACCTCCAATGCTTTATACTGTCTGCTCACCTGTAGGCCATCCCTACAATGATGTATGGGGTTCTCTAGGCTTCAGGCCCTCACCTCTAATGTTTTATATGGTCTGCTCACCTGTAGACCATCACTGCAATGTTTTATGGGGTTCGCTAACGTTCAGGCCCTCACTACAATTTATTATTGGGTCCACTCACCTTCAGGCCCTCAACTATAATATTTTTAGAGGGTAACCAGCACGCCCTTGATCCAAATATTTTTGAGGGTCACCAGTAGGCCATCAATGATAATTTTTCAAGGGTGTGTATGATGCCCTCTTTTATGTGATATACAGGTTGCATCAGAGTGCTTCTTCCTTGGAATTTTTGGCAGCATTTGCACTGTATATACAATTGGCTAAGGTTCAGAGATGATACCGTGGACCAGTACAAGGGAGATATTCAGTGAACTTCTTAGGGCTCTGAACATTGCAATCTTGGTCTACTGTTTGTCTCTGAGATGAATGAATATAGGATTATCTTCCTGGATATCACAATTTGAAAATCAGGGTTGTGGAGATTTAGGGTTAATTTACATGTGTAGTGTATCAGGTGAGTTATTAGGATTGAACAGTTGTTTGAATGCTTATTCCTGATAATTGGCTCAAGTAATTCTGCTGCTGATCATCCACATCCACATCCACAAAAAAAAAAAAACAGAAAAAAAAGGCTAGATTGTGCCTGGTCCTCAAGACTGAAATTACCCATATCCTGAAGCAGTTAAAAAAAATGTTGTATAATTTCCTACATAATATATTGTGAACAAACAGCAGAAGCTGTGGAGTTGCGTTTAAATTCCATCTGAAAATGATACTAAAAAGTTTTATTTAGTACATTTTCATAATAAGGAATAGGAATATTAGGCTATTTTCAAAACTACGCATTCACGACTCAATAAATACAACTTAAAACCTTTTATAACCATTACATAAAATAGTGATGATAAAAGCTATCAAACTTTATTTAGATATGTAAATTGAAATGTACTAAACTTTATTCTACTTAACTGAAGAAGCAAAATTGTAGTACATGCAAACAAAGTAAGTACTTCTGCTCAATGAATAGCATTAATGATATGCTCATGTGAAGAACTGTAACACAATAAATAAATAAAAATTAAATGTTTCCTACATAAACATTATAGAAGCAAGAGTTGGCTGGATATAAATATTAGAAGTTATCACTTTTTATAACAATGCTTGATAACATCTGACAAGCTGGCGTAATGCCCAATAGTGATCTGTTGCTTCATTCTGGAGAAAAAGTAATTTTTCTGCAAAATGAGAAAAATTATAAAAGGTTTTAAGTTGCATTTATTGAGTCGTGGACGCGTAGTCCATATGCCAATGAGCAGTTAAGTGCAACAAAGGGAGGATTAAGCCACTCTATTATTTATTATTTAAATTTTCTCCTCAGAAAGAGCATGTTCTGATGACATACTACTGCATCACAATATTAACATATTGCGGGTATTTAATAAAGGGGTATTCTCATCTCAGATATTGATGACATATTGCAAGGACACCGTACATCATATAGAGAGATTCACAACACACTTCTTAGATAGAGATAGAGAATAAATCACATGAGTCAGAATAGATTGTAAGATCCGTGTATCTGATAGATAGAACGTAAAGTATCTCCAGATTCAGTTGTGCAAGGTTTTGGTCCAATGTTAGATCTTTTTCATGTCAAATTTGTGCAAAAAAAAGGCAAGATGCGTATTTTACATACGTCACAAGGATACTACAAGTTCATAATTCTATACTTTTATGACAAACAAAAACAAAAATACAAAGAGTGAAAACTAGAAATGAGTGAATTGATTCTAATTAAATTGGATTCATTGCAAATTTAACAAAAATTTGTCTGCCGAATTTGGTGATTCAGTTCGGATGAATCATGCAAAATCAGTGGCCAGCTCCATTTTACTGTGAAATTGGTGGGGAAAACCAGAAAGGAGGAAGTAGATAGTGTCATGCCCTGTTTTGGCTATGTGCGGAGGTCTGTCAGGTTGGCAGCACGTTTGTAGTTTTTTGTTTGTTTTGAAATTGGAGTTGAGCTGTATCCGCCTCCCTTCAGGCGCAATGGGTGGGGTCGTTTGTGTGAGTTTAAATAACGCCCCTTCCAAGTGTCCTGTGCGGGTTTTAACTTCTATCTTGCTCTGTGGAAAGATGGATTCGCTGTTTCTACTCTGCTACAAGATAAGTTAGTTTTGGTTTCCATTTGTGTACTGTCTTGGCTGTTAGAGAGACACCTGCCTCCTCCAGGACTAGAGGAAGCAGGCTGCCTCTTTTCCCCTTTTCCACGATCTCAGGGACGTTAGGGAATCTTCAGTCTTAGGCACGGGGGCACGTCGATTCCCACCTTTAGGGTCTCAACGTGGGCACAGTAGTCTAGGGTGAGTTGGTAGGATATTGTTTGGAGGTGACCTTTATCCCCGGCTTCTGGCCTAGACGCTTGTTTTGAGGTCTTCCTAAGAATCATTTCTCTATCACCTCCTCTCCCTAATACTCCAACTGAGTCAATAACTAAAAACCTCAGTTGATTGATTAAGTGTCTACTTTCTATAAAATGTTTAGCCACTGGTTTGTCCAACATCTTCTTTCTGATAGTACTTTTGTGCTTATTAATCCTTTCTCTGATCTCCATAGTTGTTTCACCAATATAAATCAAACTACATGGGCATTGGATCATGTAGATCACATCTCTGGATCTACATGTATAGTAACCTTTATTGTTATATATATGACCCGTATATGGATGTTCAAATGTATCCCCTTTGATCATATTCCAAAAGTTACAGCAACTCAAACAGGGAAAATTACCCATTTTATGTGGGGCAAGATATAGTTGTTTATCAATCTGTGTACCCCTATATCTGTTTTAACAAGTCTATCACGTAAATTAGTGCTTCTTCTATATGCTATAAGTGGGGGTACTTCACTCTCCAATAGATGGTAAACCTTTATGTAGAATATGCCATTGCTTTTTAATATCTCCGATATTTTGCTACTATGTTTCCCATAAGTGGACACAAAAGGAATCCTCCGTACATCATTCTTTTTTGTTTGGCTGGTCATTAAAGTGACCTCCTTATCCCCCCCATCACCTTATTACATGGCCTTTGTAATAGTTTTCGGGAATAACCTCTGTTAATAAACTTCTTACATATTTCCTCAACCCAATTACCAAATACATGGTTGTCAGATACTACTCTCCTGACCCTGAAATAATTGACTCCATGGAAGTGATTCGATCATACGCCAAGGATGACCACTGTCATACCTCAATAGATTGGTCCTATCCGTGGGTTTCTGATATAAATCTGTTTTAATGCATCGTTCTTCTATATAAACTCTGACATCCAGAAATTTGTATTCCTTATCTGATACTGTCTTAGTGAACTGTAAACCGGGAATTCCAGCATTAAGATGTTGATGAAAAAATTCTAGCTCTTCACCTGTACCACTCCAAATCAAAAAAATATCATTGATATAGCACCACTAGCACAGGATCCTCTCTATGAATGTTGATTGGTACACAAGTCTCTCCTCTACCTCAGCCATATAGATATTAGCATAAGTTGGGGCCACATTGGACCCCATTGCCATCCCACGCTTCTGCTGGTAGAAGGTGTCCCCAAAAAGGAAATAATTTCTCCTGAGGACAACCTCCAAAAGATGGAGGACAAACTGTGCACCATCCGGAGAGAATCCTGCACCGGCGGGCGCCACACCAACTGCCCTCAATCCATCATGTATATAATGAGACTACATCAAAGGAAACCAAATAAAGGGACTCTCTCGCAATCTTAGGAGAAAATTAATTGTATCCCTGATATATGAGAGAGCTTCCATGGCATACTTGGGGAGCTATCAATCAATAAATATAGAAGATGGAACCTCTACCTAAGATATTGGGTCTACCTGGGGGATCCTCCAACCTTCTATGAATCTTAGGGAGTATATTCATAATGGGTCCATAGAAAAAAAAAAAAAAAAAAAAACTAAGAAAGTGCAACATTTCGACCACATAGTAGTCTTACCACCTGCGATTATGTTTCTGATTGCAATTTTTTTAAGGGACAACCAAACAGGGAAAAGGAGAAAATGTAGACAGGGCGGAAGGAAACACTATAGGCCCCAGAAGAAATGTACCCCCACAAACATACTCGGGATAGATGAAAGAGTCTACCCTCCCCTGTGTGACTGTGTTCATCAAGGCAAACCAGGTGCAGAACAGCATGTCACCATGGGGACATTGTCGCAGAACCAACGGCGTGATAACGTGGAGGTGGAAGCGGCGTCACCTGGCCAAGTTGCTGGTGTGGCTGTGCAGGAGCCACATTCACCCAGTGGGCCGTAAAGGACATGTATTGTCCCTGACCATAGTTATAGCTCCACACTTCGCACATTGTCAGACACCGACAGGCTCAAGGACTGTCCCACCTTGTGTTCTACATGTGTGTGCAGGGTTGGTACTGCCTTTTTTGCAAAGAAATTACAGCTTGGGACTCTCCACCTCGGTTTGGAAAAAGCCATCAGTTCTCTGAAAGGTGCAGAGTCCACCACTTGGAAAGGAAGGTACTGCAGCACCAGCAACTTGGACAGGAGCACGTTCAGCTTCTGCGCCATTGGATTAGTGCACGCATACTGTTGTCTCTTGGCAATCGCTTCGGTGATCGATTGCTCACGGAATGACAGATGAGGAGTAAGAGGACGAGGAGCAGGAGCATCGGGACCAGCAGATGATGGGAAGGACAGACAGCTCCCTTCGGCTGAGGTGGTGGAGCCTTGGCTGCCTGAAATCGGCTGCTTGGCACTGGGTGATGTAACGGTTGATGCTGCAGGCTAGACACCACATTGGAGCCAAGGTTCTCCCAGGCCACTTTATGGTGACGCTGCATATGTTGACGCAGTGCCATGGTGCCAACAGTGGCACTCTGGCCATGCTTCACCTTCTGCCCACAGATTCTACATATGGCCCTGTTCACCTCCTCCGGCGGCTTAACAAAAATCTGCCACACCACCGAGTAGGTAATTTTACCTCCAACACTATGCACTGACTGACTGCTACCGCTGCTGCCTCCGTGAAACCGTACACTGCTACTTTCCGTGCAGGTAGGCTCCTGTGAAGCGTCTGGTCTACCCCGGGAATGTTTGGCTCTCGACCTCCTACTGCTGCCACCCTGCTGACTCCTGGCCTCGCTAGCGACTTGCTACCTCTGCCGCTGCCTCAAGGGCAAGCTGCCACCCTCTTCTCCCAATGATGATGAAGCCCCTTTGTCACCCGGCTCCCAAGTGCGATCAGCTACATCATCGTCATCGAGTAGTGTCTGCACAACACTGATGTCCTCCTCAACCGTCTCTAGGTCAGGAGCCTGAACGCTTGCAAAAACCAGCTCCCACGCCGCTCTCCTCATCACTACTTGCCCCCCTAGTGGAGGAAGCAGTGGATGTCTCCTCCACATCTTGGTTTTCCAGTAGCTGCTGACTGTCTTCTAGTGGCTCATTCTTACTGCCATGCCAACTAAGAGTTGTGTCTGATGAACCCATCGACTCTTGGCTGGGGGTGTCCGATGTCACTTGGGACGAAGTGGAAGATCGAGTCAACCATTCAAGAACCGCTGGGTTGCTGGTCAAGACACGACAGCTAGCTGACACTGGGAGCTCAAACCTCTCAAAGCGACCCCTGCTGCGAGGGCCCCTTACTCTGCTGCAACCTGTGACTGCACCAGAAACATTTAGGCCTCTGCCAGTCCCCTGTGCAGTGCCTGGCACTTCTCTGTCTGACATACTGTTAGTACAAATAAATAAATAAAATGGAAATTAAAACACCCCCAAAAAGTCTGTAATTTTCTCACTTCACCACACAAGGGCTAAACCCCCCCCCCCCACACTAATACACACAAAAAAGGGCTTTAGAACATATAACTGCACTGCTGAATGGCAAATATATTTTTCTTTTGCCACTAATACACGCCACAAAATGCTTTAGAACATATAACTGCACCGCTGAACGGCAAATATATTTTACTTTTGCCACTAATATACGCCACAAAAGGCTTTATAACATATAACTGCACCTCTGAACGGCAAATATATTTTACTTTTTCCCCCAATACACGCCACATAAGGCTTTAACCCCTTAAGGACTCAGGGTTTTTTCATTTTTGCGTTTTCGTTTTGTGCTCCCTGCCTTCCGAAAGCCATAACTTTTTTATTTTTCCGTTCACATGGCCATATGAGGGCTTTTTTTTTGCGGGACAAGTTGTACTTTCCAACGCCACCATTTAATATTGCATATCATGTAGTGGGAAGCAGGAAAAAAATTCCAAACGGGATTAAATTGCAAAAAAAAAGCAATTCCACCACAGTTTTACGGGTTTAAACATATAACTGCACCACTGAACTGCAAATATATTTTACTTTTGCAACTTATACACGCCGCAAAAGGATAATAAGACTTTTTCCCACTAATACATGCCAAAAAATGCTTTAGAACATATAACTACACCGCATAAGGGCAAATAAGAAATAGAAGTAGAAATATTTCCTTGTAATAAAACCTTTTAATGGCTGTATCAAACAGCACTTGCACCCCAATAACAAAAACGGTTTGCTTGAAATACAGAGCTGTATAATGGCAATTTGGGTGTCTAGTCAGTGCAGCAAGGTGTAATAAGATTGTTTCGATTACCCAGGCTGTAACATCCCCTACTGAACCCTGTTCAAAATAAATGCTGCAAAATGATTTCTCTCTATCCTTTCCTTACACCTTGAATAATCTTTCTCTGCACTTGTAAATTGTTTTTTTAGCACAATGAAGTTTTTCCTAACACTATCCCTAGCGCCTGCTGACTTCTCTCCCTGCACTAAGTACACTGGTAAATGGCAGAATCCAAGATGGCTGAGACTATTTATAGGGCTGTGGCATCACAGGGCTGGCTGATGATTGGCAGCATGCACGATATTATGGGTGATCCTGCTTCCCAGAGTTCCTTGCTCCATGTCCTCACACGTGCAGCAGCCATTTTAGGAAAAATGCTATTCGTTACCACAAAGCATGAGGAAATTCTGATTGGGTGCGAATCTAATTTTTCCTGAAATTCCGATTGAATTCCACTTCGTCAACTTCCATTCGCTCATCTCTACTCTTGAACAGAATAAGGGAATAACACTGAAAACTGCTGATAAGGGGGGAGTAGTCGTTGTAATGGATATGGAGAGATATATTAGAGAAATACATAGCCAATTAGGATGGAGAGGTTTATGAAGTGCTAAGGATGGACCCGAAATTTGAGATTATGGATATTATAAGGGATATAATAGAGAAATACATCAATTAAACAATTATAGATAGTGATTTGGGTGAATTTTTGAGGCTGCAACATCCCATAACTCCCATATTGTATATACTCTCTAAGATTTAAAACAGGTTGGAGGATTCCCCAGGTTGGAGGATTCCCCAGGTAGACCCATAGTCTCCGGTAGAGTTTCCATCTTCAGCACCATAGCTATATTTATTGATCGATTGCTCCGCAAGTATGCATATGGAAGCTCTCTCATATATCAGGTATACAAGTCATTTTCTCCTAGGATTGCGAGAGATTTATTTACCTGAGTCCCTTTATTTGGTTTCTTTTGATGTAGTCCTATTATATACCTCTATTGAACATGATGATGGATTGAGGGCAGTTGGTGTGGCGCTCACTGGTGCCGGATTCACTCTGGATGGTGCACAGTTTGTCCTCCAACTTTTAGAGGTTGTCCTAAGGAGGAATTATTTTCTTTTCGGGGACACCTTCTACCAGCAGAAGCGTGGGAAGGCGATGGGGTCCAATGTGGCCCCAACTTATGCTAATATCTATATGGCCGAGGTGGAGGAGAGACTTGTGTACCAATCAACATTCATGGAGAGAATCCTGTGCTGGTGGCGCTACATCAATGATATTTTTTTGATTTGGAGAGGCACAGGTGATGAGCTAGAATTTTTTCATCAGCATCTAAATGCTGGAATTCCCGGTTTACAGTTTACTAAGACAGTATCAGATAAGGAATTAAAATTTCTGGATGTCAGAATTTATATAGAAGAACGATGCATTAAAACAGATTTATATCAGAAACCCATGGATAGGACCAATCTATTGAGGTATGACAGTGGTCATCCTTGGCGTATGATTGAATCACTTCCATGGAGTCAATTACTCAGGGTCAGGAGAGTAGTATCTGACAACCATGTATTTGGTAATTGGGTTGAGGTAATATGTGAGAAGTTTATTAACAGAGATTTTCAGCGAAAACTATTACAAAGGTCATGTAATAAGGTGAAGGAGGGATAGGGAGATTACTCTACACACGAGCCAAACAAAAAAGAATGATGTACGGAGGATTCCTTTTGTGTCCACTTATGGGAAAAATCGGAGATATTAAAAAAGCAATGGCATATTCTACAAAGAGGTTTACTATCTATAGGAGAGTTTGAAGTACCCCCACTTATGGCATATAGAATAAGTACTAATTTACGTGATAGACTTGTTAAAACAGATATAGGAGATACACAGATTGATAAACAACGTCTTGCTCCGCGTAAAATGGGTAATTTTCCCTGTTTGTGCTGTTATAACTGTGGGAATATGATCAAAGGGGATACATTTGTACATCCATATACGGGTCATGTATATAACATTAAAGGTTACTATACATGTAGCTCCAGAGATGTGATCTACATGATCCAATGCCCATGTAGTTTGATTTGCATTGGTGAAACAACTATGGAGATCAGAGAAAGGATTAATAAGCACAAAAGTACTATTAGAAAGAAGATGTTGGACAAACCAGTGGCTAAACATTTTATAGAAAGTGGACACTCGATCAATCAACTGACGTTTCGAGTTATTGACTAAGTTGGAGTATTAAGGAGAGGAGGTTATAGAGAAATGATTCTTAGGAAGAAAAAACTGAAGTGGATTTTTACTTTGAGATCACTATAGCCCCATAGGATGAATATTGAATTTAATGTAAGTGGTATTAAATAATGTGGATATGTCTCATCAGTATATGGCCAAGGATTTATGTATGGAGTTGTTTTTCATATACTGTTTTTATTTTTATTGATAGGTAGAAGATGGACTGCACTGGATCTCCATCGTGCACAGGAATGTTGGGTTAGATGGTGGTGATCTGTGAGCGACAAAATGGGTAACTTCGGATTAAGGTTTGCTTAAGACTGTATACCCAAGAGGAAGTTAGTAGCTGTCCTGTGATAACCAAGATACCAGATCGCACGGTGGATCGGCCTACCATTGGTGGTCTGTTCTACTGTTGCGCCGCATGGCTGGGATGGTCTCCATGGTAATGGAGACACTCCCGGTGTTGGTCGTGTTTGGTAAGGTCAGGTGGACGTGAGCCATCTGGCCATATGACTGGGAGTCATGTGACTTTAACACATCACATCTAAGGATGAACGTGATATTTTGAGGTAGGAACTGTGAATGGGCATGCGCAGTCACTTGGAAGAGACGCCAGATCCATGTGCATGATGAAATGGATCCATTTGCCGCCGTGCTCCATGAGGTAACACTTTATGCACCGCTTGAGGTTGGTCAGTACTGTAGTGTTGACAATCCCCTAGTGAATGCGATGTATTGGTTATCTTTAATAAGTGGGTGTTATAGTGATGAATTGGCACGTTTTATTGGTATAGGAATATTGGGGGAGGTGCTATATACACTTTAGAAACTCCAAATCTTCACTCCACATTATGCTTGAAAAAGACTATGTAGTCGAAACGTTGCACTGTCTTTGACTTTTGTGTACATTTTTCTATGGACCCATAAAGAGCTAATAGATATGCTGCTGTCAACTTTGATTGAAATACTTTTTTGAGGATAGGTCATCAATATCAGATTAGCAGATCAGCTGTTTGAAGACAACGCAGCACTTGCGTTAGAGATGACTTCTCTTCACTGCGATGTCAATGGCAAGCAAGTGTAACTACAGCTACAGTTACACTCAATCTAATCCTTAGATTGAAATTTAACCACTTGGATACCAAAGGTTTTTGTGTTTTCTTTTTTCTGCCCTGTCTTCCAGTATTGATAACTTTTTTATTTTTCTGTTCACATAGCCACTTGCTTTTTGCAGGACAAGTTGTACTTTCTAATACCACTGTTTAAAATGGCATACAATGTAGAGGGAAGTGGGAAAAGGATTTAAAATTGGGTGGAATTGGAAAAAAGACGCCATTCCACCACATTTTATGGGTTTTGTCCCTACGGCATTCTCTATGCAGAAAAACGTAACCTGTGCTCTTTATTCTCTGGATCATTACATTTACAACTATACCACACATGTGTAGGATTTCTTGTGTTTTAATATTGAAAAAATAATAAAAACTTTGAAAGAAACAGTTTTTTTACATTGTTCTATTCTGACTAGTGTTGAGCGAGCATGCTCGTCCGAACACCGGTTCGGCTCGAGCATCACAATGCTCAGCACTCGGCCGTGTTCGGTGGTGTTTGCTGATGCTCGAGTCTCCTTCCCTACTAGATATCTCAGGTAGTCAGCTGTCCATCCAAGAAGCAAAGCATGAGGTGAAATGCATTCTTTGTATCTGAATAAGATTCTGAAGAAAAGGTACATCTCATAATATCTATTTTTATGGACCATGCTGGTGCAGCGTCCCACATTTGTGTGAAAGGGACACTTTAAATCTCTGTGTTCATCTAATGTATTGAATGTATGGTATTTCCTATTTATCAGGCTGGCAAAGTCATTTCACCCATTCGCCCCCAGGTGGTGCTGGCGACCCTTATTTTATATAGCTGGGGTGTGCTAGAGCAGGAAGTAGAAGCAGAGAAAGTAGTAGAAGCAGAGAGATGGGAATTCAGTCTAGGAGAGAAGTGTGTATAGAGGAGAGGAACAGGCCTTATCTACAATGTAGCTGCAAAACCTTTCCTCCAGGACTTGATCAACCCTGGAGAAGACAAATTAAGATTTGTTATGGCAGCCTAGCACCAGACAGTGAGTCTATGTCTAAATATGGAGTAACCCTAGTGAGGATTAGAGCGTAACTCAGCCTATGGACTTCACCAGCACAAGTGCCTGAGAGCAACTCTAGAAGTGCCGGGACACATATGGATAATAAGTGTGCAGAATTGTCCTTATCCACTATTTAATCCTTCCAGGACAAAGTGGAAAACCTAAACCTATTAGGAGAGCATCCTGCAAATAATGAAGCAGAAGACTAATGCCTGCCACAAGGGAGATCACCCTTATTGAATAGCTTGAGATAAGTAGAAACCAGCATATTTAGTACCAGGGTGCTATAGTTTGGACTTAGAATAATTACAGAAGTCTTGCCTGTAAAGTGTCCATCTTGAAGGGAACTCCTCAACTGACCATTGCCTAAACCTGATAAATACAATTGATGGAATACAATTGAGCCTATTTCTGAGTCATCACTTATGCCATACAACTGAACTGTGTCTGTATTGACTGCCTGAAGATAAGTGATTTAGTAAATGTTCAACTGTTTGATAACAACTGACTCCTCATCATTTCTACTACTACACTCATCATTTTCACCTAACTGTGCTGGCTTTATGAACACAGGGGCCCAGCTGCCGAAGCACCCTAAACACCACCAACACCAAGGGCACCTCAACTTCCATCTGGCTGATGTTCCCTGCAACCAAGAGTGCCCCAGAAGATTAAATGCTGTCTTCCCCATCACTGCACTGCCAACTGTGAGTACGAATGTACTACTACCCCATTGGCCCACCGTCATCTCACGTGTTGCCCCTGCGGTCTGGCACGCTGCACTGTTATAACCTGGCTATCTCCTGTATATAATTATATATTTACGGCTCGTATAAGTTAGACATCTTCTTGTATATAGTGATATGGACCATGCTGGTATAGCCTGGCTATCTCCTGTATATAATTTTATATGTACAGCTGGTATAAGTTATATATCTCCTTGTATACAACCTGGGAGTCCAAGATGCATCCAGACAGCGTTCCCATGCTGTTACATCAATTTCTGTCCTTTTCCTGTGAAACAGACACCCTAGTCTCTTCAGACCAGGGGGTGCCTGGTTAAATGCTCTGGTTCTCCCATTGACTTCCATTGTACTCGGGTGCTCTGTAGAGCACCCGAGCATACCTATGTGTTCAGCCCGAGCACCCGAACACTTGGGTGCTCGATCAACACTAATTCTAACCCCTATAACTTTTTTTATAGTTATGTCTACTGAGCCGTGTGCGGACTCATATTTTGCGTGCCAATCTGTGTGTGTGTGACTTTTTGATCACATTTATTAAATTTTTTGCGGATAAGCAATTAAAAAATGGCAAATTGGCAACTTTGATATTTTTTCTCTTACGCTATTAGACGTATGACATAAATACTTTTATACTTTAATAGTACAGGCATTTTCGCATGTGATGATGCCCATGATGTTCATATTTTTGTTTATGTATTTATTTTTTTATTCTAGAGGAAGGGGAGTGCTTTAAATAGTTATATTTTTTAACATTTTTAACTTTTAACTTTACTTTTTTACTTTTTTTATTTTTTATAACTTTTTAGGAGGCTACAATAACCACTAATTTGTTTTTTATGGCTTATACCACAGAACTACAATATAAGCTTCATTTGCTGTTATCCTATGTTGACTTGCTGGCCAATATAGGAACTGCAGCTCTAATACAATGTGTCTCTTCAGAGAGGCTCAGAGTATTAGAATTAATGACTAGCTTCACTAATCGCCCCATGAGGGAGACGATTTTAACCCGGAAGCATGCACTTCTGGGTTTTCATAATTTAGATGTCATGGTCATTTAAAAAATCTGATTCAGTCCTATGAGACCTCACAGTATCATACACCGATTTTCCAGCCAAACGAAGCATATTTAGTTAATGTAAAATTGATTCAGACACAAATAGATTTTTTTTTTTTAATTCAACGTATCGGTCACAAAACAAATTTCAAGAAATTTGTTCATCTCGACTACGAACCCAAAGGAAAAGTGAAAACAAATTAAAACTAAATAGCGGTAATAGTGAAAAGCCTGATCTCAATTAGGATCTTTTTTCATTTAATTTAATTTTACTTATTTCAAATGAAGATATTTAACAAATTCCACAAATGAAGACACTTAACAAATTCCAGAGAACATCAATATAGATGAAAACAAAGAAAAAAAAGCCAAAATCCCACCTACCAATCTTTATTGCAAAGCCAGCCAGGTGGGAAAAAATAAGATCTATAATGGCAGTATACAGACAGCATATATTTTCGGGATGCATACTTATGTAAGAAAAGTACATGTGACATGGAATAATATATAATGAGGAGCAGTGGCAAGCTATGAGAGTGACCTGATCTGATATTGTCTCATACTGTCCTGAGGATACGCCATCAACAATAAAAGTCCCGGAATACCCCTTTAAGAGGCCAGCATATGCTGAGAGGCGATCCTGCAGACCCAAATTTATTGAAATGTGCAGGCTATGTTCTTGGTAAGTAACAAAAAAACTAACAAAGGGAAAGGGACAAGAAGGAGCAGGATGTGTGGTTGTGTATAATAAAGAACATATCTGTTATTCAGTATACATTAGACAAATTGTATAGCCACTTTCAATAATTGCCTAATAAGCTGAATTAAATGAAGCACAGTCTCCAGTACTTACATATTTGTTACGTCAGGTGAGTCGGCTCTAAAAATCTGATCTGGGTGATGAAATGACCCCTGTGAATTCTGTCGCTAATGAAAAAATGTTTCTCTCACTGGGATTTCATAAAATTCTAAGTTATTATTTTACTATGCACTAAATATTGGTGTCTGCTTAGCTCAGTGTACAATGTATTTTATTAGCAAATGATTGCTCTTGTTGTCAGATAATACACATTTGCAGTACAGGGCTATCATCTAGAGCAGTGGTGTGGTCCCCTGATTTCATGCAGTACAATTTTCCACCGGGGGGATCGCGACAGTGGAAAGGGGTATAGGGGGGTAAATCATGCACATAACAAAACACAATAATTAATAATCCCATTTAGGCCCTCACTCAGTGACTTACAGGTGATATCTCCTCTGGCTGGAGTCGTTCTCTTTCATTTTTTTCTCAGTCCTACACAGATGACATCTCCTGACCACAACTTCTTTCTGCATAAGTAAACACACTTATTTAGTTTTAATGCCTCCTTTTATGCCCCTAGTAGTGTCCTCTTTATATAAAAGTGCCCCCAGTAGTGGCCTCTTTAAACATTGTGCCCTTAAAATATAGTGCCCCCCAGTAGTGAGGTGTCAGCCAACTGGAGTCCAATCAATCAGATGAGATTGGAGGTGTTGGTTACAGCTGCCCTGCCCTATAAAAAACACACACCAGTTCTGGGTTTGATTTTCCCAAGAGGCATTGCTTGATGTGAATGATGCCTCGCACAAAAGAGCTCTAAGAAGACCTACGATTAAAAATTTGTGCAGAAATCCATATCATTCCAAAGGGTTCACATACTTTTTCTTGCAACTGTATTTTGCAAATCTGACATGTTCCACTTTATGTGGTTATAACTCTGGACCGCTTTTACTTATCCAAACAATTCTGAGATTGTTTTCTCATGACATATTGTACTTCATGTTGGTGGTAAATTTGAGTCGATATGCTTTTCTTTTATTGATAAAAAAAAATACCAAATTTATGGAAAATTCTGAAAATTTCACTATTTTCTAAATTATAATTTCTTTGTTTTTAAGACGGATAATGATACCTCATAAAATAGTTTTTACATAATATTCTGCATATATCTACTTTATGTTGGCATCATTTTGTAAATGTCATTTTATTTGTTAGGATGTTAAAAATATTTTTTACATTTCTTTTTAAAGAAAATTTCCAAACCCACTTTAAGTACTAATTCAGTTATGAAGTAACTTTGTGTGGCTTACATAAAATAAACAACCCATAAATGACCCATTTTAGAACCTACTCCCCTCAAATGATTCAAAACTGTTTTTACAAACTTTTTTAAGTCAATGGGGACCCGAACTTTTGGGCACTTAAATGGCTGTAAAATAGCCCTGGAAAGGACTAGAGGACTGCAAAGGGAAATGACTTAAAATAAAATACAGAAAAATAATAAATAAGCATTCTAAACTTGAGCCCAAGTGAGTGACAGTGGCACCTGTCACCCAGCAAACAGAGGATATTAGTGGCAAAAGTAAAATATATTTGCCGTTCAGCAGTGCAGTTATATGTTCTAAAGCCTTCTGTGGCATGTATAAGTGGAAAAAAATAAGGGCCTATTTGCCATTCAGCAGAGCAGTTATATGTTCTAAAGCCTTTTTTGGCTTGTAATAGTGGCAAAATAAAAATATATTTGCCGTTCAGAGGTCCAGTTATATGTTTTAACGCCCTTTTTGTTATGTATTAGTGGCAAAAGTAAAATATATTTGCCATTCAGCGGTGCAGATATATGTTCTGCCTTCTGTGGCATGTATAAGTGGGAAAAAAATAAGGGCCTATTTGCCATTCAGCGGTGCAGTTATATGTTCTAAAGCCCTTTTTCTGGCGTGTAGTAGTGGCAAAATAAAAATATATTTGCCGCTCAGCGGTGCAGTTATATGTTCTAAAGCCTTCTGTGGCATGTATAAGTGGAAAAAATAAGGGCCTATTTGCCATTCAGCGGTGCAGTTTTATGTTCTAAAGCCCTTTTTCTGGTGTGTAATAGTGGCAAAATAAAAATATATTTGCCATTCAGAGGTGCAGTTATATGTTCTAAAACCTTCTGTGGTGTGTATAAGTGAAAAGAAAAGACCTATTTGCCATTCAGCGATGCAGTTATATGTTCTAAAGCCCTTTTTCTGGCATGTAATAGTGGCAAAAGAAAAAAATATTTGCCTTTCAGTGGTGCAGTTATATGCTAAAGCCTTTTGTGGTGTGTATAAGTGGAAAAAAATAAGGGCCTATTTGCCATTCAGCGGTGCAGTTATATGTTCTAAAGCCCTTTTTGTCGTGTTATAGTTGCAAAATAAAAATATATTTGCTGTTCAGCGGTGCAGTTATATGTTGTAAAGCCCTTTTTGGCGTGTATTAGTGGCAAAAAATAAATATATTTGGCGTTCAGTGGTGCAGCTATATGTTGTAAAGCCCTTTTTGGCATGTATTAGTGCCAAAAAAATAAACCATATTTGTCGCTTTATAACACGCACCCGATGATAAAATGCACTCCAGATTTAAGAGGAGGAAAATAAGAAAACAATATTTTTCATCACACCTCATATCAGATTCTCAGATCAGACCCCCTAAATATCAGGACATCATATCAGACCTCCATATCAGCCCTCCATGTCAGAACCCCATCAGCCCTCTATGTCAGACCCCCATCAGACCTCAGATCAGCCCTTAATGTCATACCCCCTTCAGACCTTATATCAGCCCTTTATTTCTGACCCCAATCAGACCTCAGATCAACCCTTAATGTCATACCTCCATCAGACCTCAAATAAGCCCTTTATTTGTAACCCCCTTTAGACCTTATATCAGCCCTTTATTTATGACCCCAATCAGACCTCATATCAGCCCATTATTTATAACCCCCAGCCCCATCAGACCACAGATCAGCCCTTAATGTCATACCCCCTTCATACCTTATATCAGCCTTTTATTTATGACCCCAATCAGACCTTATATCAGCCCTTTATTTATGACCCCCAGCCCCATCAGACCTCAGATCAGTCCTTAATATCATACCCCCTTCAGACCTTTTATCAGCTCTTTATTTATGACCCCAATCAGACCTCAGATCAGCGCTTAATGATATACCACCATCAGACTTCAGATCAGAATAAAATAAAAAACTCCTCTTACCTCCCTTGCGCAGTGGCTCCTCTTTCTCTCCGGCGGCAGCAGTAGCGCTTCCCTGTCTTCTCCGGCCAGAGCTGCACTGACAGCTACACCTGACAGCTACATCAAAGAAGAGCAGGGAGGGTGAGTACCGGAATTGCTTCCAGCGCTTCTTCCCAGCTCCCGGACCTAATGCATACTAGTGAACGCTTCCATAATGGAAGCGCTCACTAGTATTCGCTTTTTAAGATGCACAGCAATTTTCCCCTCACTTTTGGGGGGAAAAAAGTGCATCTGATAAAGCGAAAAATACGGTATATATTTGCAGTTCTGGGGTTAGGTTCTAAAGCCCTTTTTAATGTGTATTAGTGGGGAAAAAGAAAAAGGGCTTATTAGTAGGGATGAGGGGCAGGGGCAATATTTCACGAATATTTGGTAGAATCTTTGTCATATATTCGCGAATTCGTGGTTATTTTCTTGATTGTGAAAATCGGCAATATAATATGCTCATAATGCGCATGCAATACAGGCATGTGTAACTATAGCTACATTTTTCAAGCTGCTAGAAGTTTCCTGAGACTGGAGAAAATGGTTGGCACGGCAGAACATTACAATAGCTTTATATGCGATATATTCGCGATTGCACAAATGGGCAATTAATGATGCGCATATTTTTGCGCAATACATGCAACTTTACATTTTAGCAGGTCTGACTACATATTAGTAATTGGTGCACTAAGTATTGTTGTGAACTTGTGACATCACAGCACTATGTATGTAGCATGTATGTATGGACAGCAGAACCTATCACACTACCTAACACCCTGCACAACTACTCTATATCACAATCTAACCTACACTGACTATCTCCACAAACTATCTGTATTATATATATAAGCTAAGTGACTGAGTCACTCCACACAAAAACAAAAGTTTTAGATTTTCGGAAAACAGACTTTTCTAAAATGAGATCAGTGGTATACGAGTCCCTATCAGACTGGAACAATTTCAATGAAGTCCAAGAGAAATGGGACTACTTAAAATTGGCACTATTGAAGGCAACAGAAAAGTGCATTAGGCTTGTCAGTAAAAGCAAAAAAAGGAAGAGACCACTGTGGTACTCAGCAGAAGTGGACAAAATCATTAAAAACAAAAAGATGGCATTTAGTAAGTATAAAAACACCAAAAACGAGGATGACAGGGAAATCTTTAAGATGAGGCAGAGAGAGGCCAAGCAAGTTATAAGAGCTTCTAAAGCTCAGGCAGAAGAGAAATTAGCTCAGTCAGTGAAAAAAGGTGATAAGACATTCTTCAGATACATAAATGAAAAAAGGAAATTAAAACAAGGAATTACCAAATTAAATACAAAAGAAGGAAGGTATATGGAAGAGGATAAAGAACTAGCTGACTGCCTCAATGAATACTTCTGTTCAGTTTTTACAAAGGAAAATGAAGGAGAAGGACCTCAGTTAGGGAGGAAGACTAATGAATCCTTTGATGCATGTCCCTTTACAGAGGAAGAGGTTCTAAGTCAGCTGTCTAAAATTAATACAAATAAATCACAGGGGCCTGATGGGATACACCCAAAGCTATTAAAAGAGCTTAGAGGTGTACTAGCAAAACTATTAACAGATTTATTTAACCAATCACTGGTAACAGGTGTTGTCCCAGAAGATTGGAAATTAGCAAACGTTGTGCCAATTCACAAGAAAGGTAGTAGAGAGGAATCGGGCAACTATAGGCCAGTAAGCCTGACATCAATAGTGGGGAAATTAATGGAAACCATACTCAAGGAGAGGATTGTGGAACATCTAAAAACCCATGGGTTGATTGATAAAAAAAAACAGCATGGATTTACTTCAGGGAGATCATGTCAAACTAATCTTATTGACTTTTTTGATTGGGTGACTAAAATAATAGATGGCGGAGGTGCAGTAGACATTGCTTATCTGGACTTTAGTAAGGCTTTTGATACTGTCCCACATAGAAGGCTTATCAATAAACTGCAGTATTTGAGCTTGGGCTCACATATTGTTGAATGGATTAGGCAGTGGCTGAAGGACAGAAAACAGAGGGTTGTAGTCAATGGAGTATATTTAGACCATGGCATTGTTACCAGTGGGGTACCTCAGGGATCTGTTCTGGGACCCATATTGTTTATTATCTTTATCAGCGAAATTGCAGAAGGCCTTAATGGTAAGGTGTGTCTTTTTGCTGATGACACAAAGATTTGTAACAGGGTTGATGTTCCTGGACGGATACACCAGATGGAAAAGGATTTAGGAAAACTAGAGGAATGGTCAAAAATCTGGCAACTAAAATTTAATGTCGATAAGTGCAAGATAATGCACCTGGGGCGTAAAAACCCAAGAGCAGAATATAAAATCAGTGATACAGTACTAACCTCAGTATCTGAGGAAAGGGATTCAGGGGTCATTATATCAGACGACCTAAAGGTGGGAAGACAATGTCATAGAGCAGCAGGTAATGCCAGCAGAGTGCTTGGGTGTATAGGGAGAGGCATTAACAGTAGAAAGAGGGAGGTGCTCGTGCCGCTCTACAGAGCACTAGTGAGACCTCATTTGGAGTATTGTGTGCAGTACTGGAGACCATATCTGCAGAAGGATATTGAAACTTTGGAGAGAGTTCAGAGAAGAGCTATTAAACTAGTACATGGATTGCAGGACAAAACTTACCAGGAAAGGTTAAAGGACCTTAACATGTATAGCTTGGAAGTAAGAAGAGACAGAGGGGATATGATAGAAACTTTTAAATACATAAAGGGAATCATCACGGTAAGGCTACATTCACACGACCGTATTTTTCCTTCCGCATCCGATCCGCATCCGTTTCCGTTTTTTGCGGAATAAATGCGGACCCATTCATTCCTATGGGTAAAATAAATATGCGGACAACTTTCCGTATGTTGTCCGCATCCGTGGTTCCGCATTTATCCTCCGCAAAAATATGAAGCTTGTCCTATCATTGTACGCATAAATCGTTCCGCAGCCCCATAGAAGTGAATGGATCCGCAAATTGCGGATGACATACGGAAAGGTTTCCGTATGTCATCCGCAATTTGCGGATCCGTTTCCGTATTTTTATTTAAATATTTAAATGAAGGCTCTGCCCTCAGGGGTTGTGGCTATAATCATATCTGCTGATGAGTTTGGCACAACAACTTCAGGCACCTGAAAATGTCTCGCATTGATGTCACCAAACTGATTGTCCTAGTGCAAGAACGCCCAGTAATTTGGGATTCAAGGCAAAACGATTACCATGACCGTGTCCGAAAGGATCGGGCATGGGAAGAAATAGCGCAGGAGCTGCTGCCCCAAGAATGGGCCAGATACAAGTCTGACAAACGTATCGGACTGGGTAAGTTAACTGAATTTTTATCTTATAAATTATAGTTTATATAGTCTAATATGTGTAGTTATAATCAAGTCCTGTAGCATCCATGATTGCATTCTCCAGGGTGTTGTTTTCTCCACTAGAAAGTATTATGGGGCTAGCAAAGTGACATACTTTAATAAAATCCTGCCATGCATTTTATCATATTATATTAAATGCACCATTGCACAGTATATTAAATGCAAAGTTTTCCTGTGTCAGTTTGCAAGGCCCTTGTACTTTCCTACTGCAGACATCTCGTCTGCAAGGATGGAACACTCACCCTGTAGAAAAAAAAACATGCTGTATGACTGACTTGTTGATGTCATTGTGAAATGTTCTTACTTGCAAAGCGACATAGCAAAGATATGTATTTTATATAATCCTGCCATGCATTTTATAAGAGTATGCATCAGTGCACAGTATTAAATATTAAATGCAAAGTTGTCCCGGCATGATGGGAGTTGTAGTTTTGCAACAGCTGAAAGAACACTGGTTGGAAAACACTGCACTATATTAAATATTAAATGCAAAGTTTTCCTGTGTCACTAAGCAAGGCCCTTGTACTAAAATCAAAATAGGGTACATTCTCACTTGTGGCTGAGTGGATCCCACAGGCCTGGTTGAAATCATCATCATGCTGCATTTTCGCCATAACTATATAACTGTATATGTACAAAAAAACGTAAAAAAGACAACACTACAATTTTTTTTACATAACGATATCTACTAAAAAATTATATTTTCGCAGTGAAAAAAATAAAAACGAAATGGAATTCTTGTCGAGACCAATTTAGACGAGAGTTTAACGCCAGCAAAGGACATAGTGGTGATGGGAAGCCAAAGAAAAAAAGCTGCCTGTATACAAAGGATTTGCAATTCCTTTTACCTATAATGGACCTGCGACCGTAAGTTAATTTTTTTTTCAATTTAATATAGTAGTGCATAATTTCATTAATTTCACACATTACACATTGTACCCGCAATGAAAATGCGCCATTTTGAAAGTGTCTGTAGGCCACATTTGCCTTTTGAGGATCTGGTGCCCTAGTGGGGATCGTGGAGCGAGTACTTACCTTCCGCGCTGCCGCGGAGCTCATCTGTGACGTCAGAGCCTCTATGCATCGCCTGGATCACGTGATCAGCAAGGCAGACAGGCTCTGACATCACAGATGAGCGCCCCGGCTGCCCGCACGGAAGGGTAATTACTCACTCCACGATCCCCACTCGTATTTCCATGGCAGACAGGACCTTAAGCGTCGTGGCTGCCATGGGTACCATTGTAAAAATCTAAACACCGTAACCGGCAATGCGCTGAAACGACGTATAGCTTTAGGCCTCTTTCACACTAGCGTTTTTGTCTTACGTCCTAGAGTTCCGTCCTCGGAGCTCTAGGACGGAAGACAACTGATCAGGATTATCACAATGCATTCTAAATGGATAGAAATCCGTTCAGGATGCATCAGGATGTCCTCCGTTCCGTCATTGCACGTTTTTGGACGGTGCAAAATCCGCAGCATGCTGCAGATTTTGCTCGGCCCAAAACTGACGTGAAGCGGAAGGACGGATACGGAATTAATGCCCATTGAAGAGCAGTAATCCAGATCCGTATTAAAGCTAAGCGTGGTTTCGGCGTTTTGATGGATCCGGTGGTCATGTCTGGCGACTGACATGACCGCCAGATCCTCACATGGCAAATGTGAAAGTAGCCTTTTGACATTTGTAAAAGAACCTGTTAGATCATGCAAAGAACATAACTAGTGACAAATAACACATTAAAATAATCAACTTTTTTTTTTAAAATAATTTTATTCATTTTTCAGAACTGTGGACAATCTTGAGGGTGATGATGAATCCTCTACCGATATAGAGGAGCATACACCTCCACCATCATGTTCTACACCAGCTGTAGAAGTCGAAGTCCATGAAAGACCCGAGGAGGCAAGTCATTTTGAGACTACGCCTCCACCACCAACACATCGACAAAAAAGAAGGAGGGGAGGAAGTAGTACTCAACCTACTCCATCTGAGACGGCCAGGCGAGATTTAATCGATCAGCAAGTTTTTGAATGTTTGAATAAATCCAAAACTGAAACTGCTGAGGAAAAAATGCTTCATTCCCTGGCAACAGGGTTATCTAGAGTTCAACAAGACCGTCACATGATGGTGCTCAACGTGATGTCCTCCATCATGTACATCTTTGAGGGTCCAAATATGCCTCTGGACTTGATCCAATATATAGACGCTGAAAAATTGAGACAGGCACATATGCGGTCGCAATCAGACATACCATCTACCCAAAGTATGTCCCAGAATCCAATGCCTGCCCGAACAATGGCAAGCAGTTCTGGATCTGCACCCATGGATTACAGGGGAAGCGGTCCATACACCCGTGAACTATTTGATTTGTGAATTTTTATTTTTTTTTTTTTTGGTTACAGTTTTATAAAAAGTTTTTCTAAATCAAAAATTTTGTCTCTGTCTTTATTATCTCGGTTGCCAAGGTAATTAAGTGTAGTGGGAAGTGGTGAAAAAATATACTTACCGACCATGCGGCTCCTGGAGCGCTCATGAATGAATAAAAACAATAATTCCAATTTTCTAAACAAATTTTTAAAATTAAATTATTTAAAAAATTGGATAAGTTTAATGTGATATTAGAGGGTATTTTTTAAATTTTGAAAATGTTCAATAGTAAAAAAATTCATGGTCTAAATTTGTATATTAAAAATAAAAAAATGTAGGCCATGAAAATTTTTTTAACATTATAGTTGTACATTTTTTTTTTAAAATACCCCAGCCCGCAAGCCCACGTCAAGGGTCCACATTATCTCGCGGGTCCCTAAACTATCACTAAAAATAAAGAGGGAACTAACTAACAAAAAAAAATAATGTAATTTATTAAATTTAAACCCAGAGACCAGATAAAATTTAACGACCACCACGGATGGCATCCATCTGCCACGGCAATGCTCCCTCTGGACTGCAGAAGTAGTCCGCATAGCGTTCCCGGACAGCTAGTCCAGCTGTTCCGGGTCTTCCATGTCGGACTTGTTCAAAATTGACTGGGGTGGTAGTCAAGTTTTGAAGCAGTTCTGCATCCAAAGTCGCATCATGGATCCTGGTGAAATTGTGTAAAACGACACACGCTTGTATCACCAGGGTGACATTTTCCGGATCCATTTGCATTGACGACATAAAAACTCTCCACTTAGCAGAAAGTATACCAAAGCGCACTCAACAAACCGACGAGCACGTGTCAGTCGGTAGTTAAATATGCGCTTTCGGGTGTCTAAATCGCGTCTGGGGAAGGGCCGCATTAAATTGGGTGATAATGCAAACCCTTCATCAGCAACGATTACAAATGGAACCGGGGACCTGCTGATCCGGGTAGTGTTCTGGGCTCTGGTAGGGCTAACTGATTGGCGCGAAGTCGCTCACCCATTCTGGAGGCACAAAAGATGCGGGAGTCTGATGTACTTCCATAGGCCCCGATATCGACAATTACAAACCTGTAGTTACTGTCAGCCAAGGCTAACAGCACCACAGAAAAGTACTGCTTGTAATTAAAGTACCGGGACCCTGAATGAGCAGGCTTCTTAACACGTATGTGTTTGCCATCAAGTGCCCCAATGCAGTTTCGAAACTGCGCAGAATTTTGAAAACCCTCGGCGATACGTAGCCAATCTATAGCCTTGGGGGTGGGCATCACCGCATCTTTAAGATGTAGCCATATGATTTTACAAGTTTGGCTGACTATCCCAGATATAGTAGAGACTCCCAGCAGGAACTCGTAGTGCAGCGAAACAAAGGAGTTTCCAGTTGCCAGGAATCTGTAAGATATAAAGTAGATCAAAAAAAAAAATTAATGTAAAATACTATGTCATTAAAAAAATAACATCTCATAGTCTGCTATCCATCATAACACAAGACAACTGAAAGCATATTGAAGACTGATGAGCCTTCAACATGCTTTTCGGTTACCATGGCAGCCAGGACGCTAATAAAGTCCTAGCTGCAATGGAAAATATGCGGGAGTCGGGGAAAAGCTATTTACAATCCGTGCAGCAGACAGGGCGCTCCTCTATGGATCATATAGCTATGCTATGTGAGCAATGCGCCACATAGCTATGTCATCCATATGACACAGGGACACAGTGGCGTCATCAAGGAGCGCACTGTCCGCCGCATGGAAGTTAAATTTCTTCTCCCCTGGCATCTCACTGCTAGCTATATGATGCAAATCTGGGGAAATCTGAGGATGACGCTTATGGGGGGGGGGGGGGGGGGGATCTGTGGATGACGCTTATGGGGGGATTGATCTGTGGATGACGCCTTTATGGGATCTGTGGATCTGTGGATGACACATATATAGCATCTTATGCATAAAACTATACAAAATACTTTAGATTTACCTCAATGTGACAATCAGCCTTTCCTCAGGTCCAATGCAGCGCCTCATATTCGTATCACGAAAGGTTAGATGCGGACGAAGTGATTCAAGAAGGCGATCAAATGATTGCACAGACATTCGACAGAAGTTGTTAAATTTCGTAGGATCCTGCCGCAGGTCTGCATACAACGTATGGAAGTGTCCCTTCCGGACTCTTTGTGAGACAATAGGATGCACCCATTGCCTCCGTCTCCTTCTTGGTTCTTCTTCCACCATTTGCGATCGACTTCCAAAGCGCCGAGAAAGGAGCCAGCGTAGAAGCAGTTCACGTTCAATGTAATTTGCCATGGTTGTCGCACAGAAAACAGTAGAATCAAATACCAGCAAGGCACAAGATACCCACTAAGCTCTATCCGACTAGAAAAGCACATAAAATGGCGCCTGATTTTATGAGCATGTGACTTTTGTACATATGTTTCCTTGACAACTATGAATATATTATTCTCTCCACCTTTTTTTTTTTCATCCTTTTTTTGCGGACCGTTTTTTGCGGAAGACATACGGAAGACACTCTTCAGTATTTTGCGGACATGCGGATCCGTTTTTTGCGGATCCGCAAACACATACGGTCGTGTGAATGTAGCCTAAGAGAGGAGAGAATATGTAAAAGAAGAAAAACTGCTACAAGAGGACATCGTTTTAAATTAGAGGGGCAAAGGTTTAAAAGTAATATCAGGAAGTATTACTTTACTGAGAGAGTAGTGGACGCATGGAATAGCCTTCCTGCAGAAGTGGTAGCTGCAAATACAGTGAAGGAGTTTAAGCATGCATGGGATAGGCATAAGGCCATCCTTCATATAAGATAGGGCCAGAGGCTATTCATAGTATTTAGTATATTGGGCAGACTAGATGGGCCAAATGGTTCTTATCTGCTGACACATTCTATGTTTCTATGTTTCTAACTAACTAACTATCTAATGTAACGTGACACAGGAAAGCAGAGAGCACAGCAATGACACTGCTGTCTCTCTCAGAATTGTAATAAACTGCAGAAAATGGCTGTGGGGAGGTTCTTATATACTAAAGGGGTAGGCAACTTTACTATTGGTTGCTAGGGATGTTGCTAAGCTCAGACAAAGATTTTGCAGCCTTCTCATTGGTCCACAAGCAAAAAGGGAGGTTACTGATAAAAAAAAGTAGAATATTCGAAAATACGTATACAGTCATGTGAAAAAATTAGGACACCCTTTGAAAGCATGTGGTTTTTTGTAACATTTTTAATAAATGGTTATTTCATCTCCGTTTCAACAATACAGAGAGATTAAAGTAATCCAACTAAACAAAGAAAACTGAAGAAAAGTCTTTTCAAGATCTTCTGTAAATGTCATTCTACAAAAATGCCTATTCTAACTGAGGAAAAAGATAGGACACCCTCACATGTATTCCCTCTTAAATTGGCTCAGATCTCACACAGGTATATCACACCAGGTGCACATAATTAGTAGATCGTTACTCTGCATGTTGAATGAGGCTTGCCCTATTTAAACCTCAGACATTTAGTTTGGTGTGCTCCTGACTGTTGAAGTGAGAGTGAGCACCATGGTGAGAGCAAAGAGCTGTCAGAGGACTTCAGAAAAAAGATTGTAGCAGCCTATGAGTCTGGGAAGGGATTTAAAAAGATCTCAAAAGATTTTGAAATCAGCCATTCCACTGTCCGGAAGATAGTCTACAAGTGGAGGGCTTTCAAAACAACTGCCAACATGCCCAGGACTGGTCGCCCCAGCAAGTTCACCCCAAGAGCAGACCGCAAGATGCTAAAGAGGTCTCCAAAAACCCTAAAGTGTCATCTCGAGAACTACAGCAGGCTCTGGCTACTGTTGATGTAGAAGTACATGCCTCTACAATCAGAAAGAGACTGTACAAGTTTAACTTGCATGGGAGGTGTGCAAGGAGGAAACCTTTGCTTTCCAAGAGAAACATCGAGGCCAGACTGACATTTGCCAGAGATAAAGTTGACAAAGACCAGGACTTCTGGAATAATGTTCTTTGGACAGATGAGTCCAAAATTGAATTATTTGGACACAACAGCAGAGAGGACATGTTTGGCGTAAACCAAACACAGCATTCCAAGAAAAGAACCTCATACCAACTGTGAAGCATGGAGGTGGAAGTGTCATGGTTTGGGGCTGCTTTGCTGCAGCAGGACCTGGTCAGCTCACCATCATAGAATCCACGATGAATTCTACTGTGTATCAGAAGGTGCTTGAAGAACATGTGAGACCATCAGTTAGAAAATTAAAGCTGAAGCGGAACTGGACCATGCAACATGACAATGACCCAAAACATACTAGTAAATCAACCAAAGATTGGCTGAAAAAGAAGAAATGGAGAGTCCTGGAATGGCCAAGTCAAAGTCCAGATTTGAATCCCATTGAGATGCTGTGGGGTGACTTGAAAAGGGCTGTACGTGCAAGAAACCCCTCAAACATCTCACAGCTGAAAAAGTTCTGCATTGAGGAGTGGGGTAAAATTTCCTCAGACCGATGTCGAAGACTGGTAGATGGCTACAAGAACCGTCTCACTGCAGTTATTTCAGCCAAAGGAGGTAACACTCGCTATTAGGGGCAAGGGTGTCCTATCTTTTTCCTCAGTTAGAATAGGCATTTTTGTAGAATGACATTTACAGAAGATCTTGAAAAGACTTTTCTTCAGTTTTCTTTGTTTAGTCGGATTACTTCAATCTCTCTGTATTGTTGAAACGGAGATGAAATAACCATTTATTAAAAATGTTACAAAAAACCACATGCTTTCAAAGGGTGTCCTAATTTTTTCACATGACTGTATATATCACTATATTCTAAATATTTGCGAATTCTCGAAGTTGCGATATTCGCGATTAAAATTCACGATTTGAATATGCGCCCAACACTACCTATTAGCCTTTGTGTGTTGAAGTGAACAAATTACAGCCCTTTTTGGTGTTTATTAGAGGCAAAAAGAAAAATTGCCGTTCAGCGGTGAAGTTCCATTGTACTACAGCCATTTACAGGATATATTAATAGGATAGATACCTATGTCCTATTAGCTGTTCTGCGGTGAATTGTGATTGCTATATTTATTTTTTTGGGGTGTATTAATAGGAAAAAGAATACAGGAACATTGATGGGTGATTGTAGGCCTTCTTCTATATGAACCGAATTACGTTGATTAGCCATTCAGTGGTGAAATTTGTTTGTGATACAGCCTTTTTTGGGAAAATTGGTCGGTAGCTATAACTATGGTCAAGGACAATATATGTCCTTTATAGTCCACTGGATAAATGTGATTCCTGCTCAGCCACACCAGCAAATTGGCCAGGTGATGCCGCTTCCGCCTCCACGCTCTCACGCCTTTGGTCCGCCTCTACCTCCTCATCCTTCACAGTGTCCTCAGCCTCCACTGCAGGGACAATTCACAGTGCTCCTCCAGTATACCACAGTTTGCCTCAGTGAATGGAGTCACACAGGGGAGAAACAGCTCTGTGTCCTTCATCAAGAAATCGAATCCTGGCTTTCTCTGTGACAACTTAATATCGGAACCATGGTGACGGACAACGGGAAGAACATGGTGTCGGCGCTGTGTCAAGGAGGGCTGAGCCATGCGCCCTGCATGGCACACGTGTTCAATCTGGTTGTCAAGCGGTTCCTGAAGTCTTCCACCCATCTGCAAGACATCCTAAAAATTACCAGGAAACTGCATGCACTTCAGCCACTTGTACACCGCAAAGCACACCCTACTTGAGCTGCATCGGCAGAACGGCATCCCCGAACATAGTCTGATATGCGACGTTTCCACCCGTTGGAATTCTATCCTCCATGTGTTGGACCGAATATACGAACAGAGAAAGGCCATAAATGATTTATTGATGATCCAAGCACACAGGAGTACTCCCCTGTGTAACTTTGATGTCAGCCAATGACAGCTCATGCTTGACAACTGCCGTTTGCTCAGGCCCTTTGAGGAGGCCACATTATTTGTCAGTCGCCAGGACTACGGGATGAACAAAGTCATTCCACTGCTTCATGTCCTGGAACAGATGCTGGTAAATCTGGCTGGTCAGGGGACTGGAGACGTGGCGCCTAGAAAGATGGCGACAGAGTTTGATTCATTTGTCTGTGAATATCTCTGTTTACAGTCAATGAAAGGGAACATCATTTATCACAAGGATATGCAAACACCTACCGATGGGGTGTTAACCCCCAGAAGTAAGTCATCTGCACGAAGGAGCAGTCATTTTCACAGCTCAAGGTATCCTGCCATAAGCTTGAGCTCTGCACATTGACGGTCTGCATTGCAAAGCTTGTCTAAAAGATAAATCCCGCAGTACACCCCCTTGGAGGAAACTCTTGATCCGGCACAGGCTGTCTTGCTCCTTCAAAAACAATGGACTCTGTACAGTGTGACACTGATGTATAATTTCTCATACACCAAACTGAAAGAGTATTCCAAGCACCTGTCTGCCCACATAGCTGCCGAGAAGCAGAAGGGTCTTGACATTGAAGTGGGCTCAGAGCTGAACCTAAAAGCCAAATTTTCCTTTTTACCTTGACTCAAAGGAAAGGACAGAGATCCACTGGCTGTGCTCATAAAGATTATATCCAAGCCTCCACTCACTAATGCAGCATAGAGGACCGGATTGTGTGGATAGGTTGGTTCTGCGGGACGTACATAGAGGACGATCTATTGGAGGTGTTACTAGAGACATTTACTTGCCTCCCGCTCTTCCTGTATAACGGCTCCAAGGCGCTCACGGCTATTGTAGGGAGGTGGTTCCAAAGCAACTTTGACTGTTGTTTCGGTAAGCTGGTGATCAGTTCTCAGGACCTTATGTGGCTAGCAGCGATGTGGACCGGGAATGACATGTCCGGATCAGTGTCGGCTACAGAGCTTGTTTTCTCTGTGCCCGTCGCACCTCGCACGGACATTTCTTATGCCATCCATGCAGAGGATTTCAAGACTTTATGGAATGATATTCATAAATCAAAGCACGAGGTCACGTTAGAGTCTTTACTCGCATTTCTTTAGACACTTTAGAATCTAATTATCAGCAACCAAGCTCATCAAGGTGACGCCATCTGTGGCATCAGCGCATTGTGAAGGAAAAGTGAAGTTCCTCAGTAAGGACTACCTAATCTGAGTGCTGGGATTCATCATGGAGCTGGCCATCAATAACATCCAGTATTGAACACATGGACGACTCTCATCTCGGACCTTGTCCACAATGTTCGGGACCCCCCAGACGTCTTACATGTCTTAGACATGATCCCTGCAGTGCTTACTACATGTTATACCACTTCTTACCGTTCTGTTACAGTGGCTGTGAGACCTGCACATACTAAGACTCATTTATGAAGATTTTCGGGTGCTGTCTGTACCGACCAGTTACCTTCTAGCTGTGATTGTGTAGCCTGCACTGTAGGAATGAGCTGGAGTCAGCTTGTTTGCTGGACTGTCCTCCAGTTATCAGCTATACCCCCATACATTTCATGATCAATATGCATTACCATTGTGGTCACCCCGACACTGGTCATCAATACATTCTTGTTGATGAAGCTTTTTTTTTTTCACTTTGTCTTTTAAATCTTGTGGTTTTGCCTCTTCTGTGTTGAATGTTATGTGTGTTAATTTCCTGTTTGTGAAATAAAATTTTTTTTATCTGCCCTGTTCAAAAAAAAAAGGAATTGGCTTGTGATTTGCTAGCCAAAAGCAGGAGTGGGTACAAAACACATGCAAGTATTCCATTCAAGTGTCATCTCTGTTTTGGATCTACAATTTTTTTTTTTTTGGCATTAGCAATACTGATGGATTTCTGACCAAATGCTGATCAAGTGAAGGCAGATGCTCAAGAGACAGGATCCGTTTTTATTGGGGTTATTGTTCTGACGAATCACAAACGTCACCACAAACTTACTGCTGACATCCTCTCCACTTTGTCGGGGGGCTCTACTTGTATAAGCGTTTAATAGAACAGGTTCTGTAAACATCTATGTGGAATCAGCTGACTATGGTGTAAAAGGAGTGCGCTTCTTCTTGGCGCTAACATTGACCTGTAAGGCTGAGTTCATACTTGAGTTATTTGGTCAGTTTTGACCCCCGTGACTGCACAAATAAGTGAAGTGTGCAGTGATTCTGAGAGTGATGCCTGTCATCTTCATGTCATACTGACTCACAGTATGCTTTCACTACCACAGCAGACTCCCTATGTGTGTTACTGCAAGGCACAGTGTTCTACACCACTATAAAGGTTCTCTGCAGCCAGGAAATAGCCATTAATGTGATTTGCAGCGAATAAATTCGGATCAAACCAAATTTTTTAAAACAATTAGGCGAACCTGCCGAATTGAATTTTTGAAAAATTCGCTCATCTCTAGCAGTAATAATAATGTGTATAGGGAACGTAAATTAGTCATACCAGTGCGCCTATCTACAACTCTTGGGTGGATCTAGTACTACCTAATGATGGTATGGATTTCCCCAGCTAGAGCATGCTGCTTTTTTTGGCACTAAAATGGTTTAGTCCTTTTTTTTTTTATATATATATATATATATATATATGGAGTTTGCGGTGATTTATTTTGTAAAAGAAAGCAAGCTCTGGGTATAGTCTTTTCTGGTCATCTCCAGTAGTCATCTCTATAGGATGTCATACAAAAAGTCTGTTTTAAAAATCATAAAATAAAAAAACACCAAAAAAAAAACACTTGTAAAAATGCAATGAAAAATGTTTGAAACTCAGGATTTTTTACAAATATTTAATAATGCTAAAATAATAGTGGGCAAAAGAGACTTAATGGGAACTCAGTACCATTAATGATCATCTTGACAGCTCTGTATTTGCTTGGGTTGCACACAATATTTTGCCATTATAATTTTACTCTCATGGTTCTTTCTGTATAAATATGAAGATGAAACACGCTTAACTTTATTAGCTGAACATTGCTGTAGTCATCGGTGTAACAAAAGCGTAAAAGGGACTGTAGCATTGCAAAGCAATTGAACTGTAATATGGTATACTCAAACTTTAATTAGTTATGATGCTGAAATACTTTTTAATCAATCTGTAGCCACTTAACACAAACAATTTTAATCAACTTGAAAGACTTAGAAAATTCACAGAAAAAATATCACATCATAAGCTTCAAGGTTTATAAACTGTTCATCTGATTACATTGTAAATATTCTAAGTTACATAACAAAGTTATCATTAAAGGGAGTCTTTCACCCCGAAAACCCATTTTTCAACACTCACATCTTTCTCTGCAAAATTGCCCCCAGATTAAAAAGCTTCTTACCCTATTGCTGTACCTCTTACCGATCTTCAGAAAATCACTTTAATTGCAGATGTGAATGACAGTTGAAGGTGCCCAGTGGCGGCGTCCTAACGACCGGTGCCCAGGCCGCACGCTCATCTTCATAACTTAAACTGTGATTGACATCTGCAATTAAAGTGATTTTCTGAGGTCGGTAGGAGGTACAGCAATAGAGGAAGAAGCTTTTTAATGTGGGGGCAATTTTGCAGAGAAAGATGTGAGTGTTGAAAAATGGGCTTTTGAGGTGAAAGGCTCCCTTTAATTGCAGATGTCAATCACAGTTGAAGTTATGAAGATGAGCGTGCGGCCTGGGCACCGGTCGTTATGACGCCGCCACTGGGCACCTTCAACTGTCATTCACATCTGCAATTAAAGTGATTTTCTGAAGATCGGTAAGAGGTACAGCAATAGGGTAAGAAGCTTTTTAATCTGGGGGCAATTTTGCAGAGAAAGATGTGAGTGTTGAAAAATGGGTTTTCGGGGTGAAAGACTCCCTTTAAGGATTTAAGGTTTACTAATTAAGAAAGAGAAAGGTATAAAAGGATTGTCCTCTGCATAGCAATACTAAGTGCACCAAAATCATCACTATAATACTGGAGAATAGCTGGCGAAACGATCGTCGGGCATTTTGTGGTCGGTATACCTGTTTACTTATGGGGAGGAGGCGAGCACATGCTGTTGTTATCTCTGTAGCTATTGCACTTTGCATTTTATTTTGTATATTACTGTGGCTTACTCTGCCTCCCAAGCCTATTTAATATCATTGTGACACTGCTGACCATACATTTTTAGGGAGCTTTTTCTCCCCATTTCTGTTCGTGCCTATGAACTTTCATTGTAGTTGATATTGTGGATCATGTTTTTAACATCTTGGTGAGTTAATAAAGGTATTTGTTTATATTACCTGCGTTGTGTCTTGTTGATAGGTGTGTGTACTCTGAAGTATGAAGCACAGGTGCAGTAAGGAAGTCCCCAGCCAGCGAGTATCCTTTCTTCACTAAACCTGTGCTGTATACTAAACGGCTGAAGATTTCACCCGAACTCAGGGCCAGGCAGGATGCTGTGGAACACTGCCTGGCCCTATCAATCAAGTCTAGCAGGGTGTGGCTAAAAGTTGGAGAACCGAGTCTCTAGGAGCAGGAGCAACGTCCCCCTGCTCCTAGAGGCTCATTTGCATATAATAAAAGCTCTTTTTTCTCAATATCGGGGGCACATATTTAGATGGGACTAATATAGTTATGTTTAGCTGACATTAGCACATCGCTCGTATCAGTTAGTTAATTGACCGCATTTCTGCTGACAGAAGCTCTTTAAAATAGGAACATGTAGTTTATTTTTGCACCAAATTTATACATGTACAGTACAATACATAAGTGTTTTGTAACAAAAATTCTCCAAACAACTTTATGGACGCCCATTCCTGATAACTGTCCTGTTTAACCCCTTCAAGACCAAGCGAGTTTACACCATAAGGACCAAGCCACATTTTGCAAATCTGTTTTATGTGGTAATAACTCTGGAATGCTTTTACTTATTCAAGAGATTCTGAGACTGTTTTCTAATGACATATTGTACTTCATGTTAGTGGTAAATTTGAGTCAATATGTTTTACCTTTATTTATAAAAAAAATCCCAAATTCCTGAAAGTTAGGAAAAATTCATTATTTTCTAAATTTGAATTTCTATGCTTTTAAGACGGATAGTAATACCTTATAAAATAGTTATTAATTAACATTCCCCATATGTCTACTGTATGTTGATATTATTTTGTAAGTGTCATTTAATTTCTTAGGATGTTAGAAGGCTGTGGATTTTAGAAGCAATTTTTAAATGTTTAAAGAAAATTTCCAAATCTACCTTTTTAAGTACCATTCAGTTATGAAGTTATTTTGTGGGGCTTACATAGTAGAAATCATCCATAAATGACTCCATTTTAGAACATACTCCCCTCAATTTATTCAAAACTGATTTTACAAACTTTGTTAACTTTGTGTTCCATAAGAATGAAAGGAAATGGAGACAAAATTTCTAAATGTAACCTTTTTTTGCAGATTTTCCATTTTTATAAATTTTTCCTGAAACACAGAAAGGGTTAACAGACAAACAAAACCTAATATTTATTAATCTGATTCTGCAGTTTACAGAACCACCCCATATGTGGTCATATACTGCTATATGGGCACACGGCAGTATGCAGAATGGAAGGAGTGCCATATGGATTTTGGAGGGATAATTTTAACTTGCCAAACTGTTGTTCCGCCACCTCCACCAATCAGCTTACTCCCTCCTGGCTATGTGCGGCGCTCCTATTAGGAAGGAAGGAAGAAGGGAGGGACGGGCAGCGGGTATACAGCACTCTGGAGCGGGCGGCGGCAGTGAAACATTCAGCTAAATGCCACAAGCCCACATGTCCTTTACTTGCACCCGAGGTCCGTTCCAGAGGAAGAGGAGAGACGAGAGCCATTCTCCTTCTCCTCTGCGCTGCCGCCCTGCATGTCGCACTGATTGGTGGTGAGCGCAGGCGGGAACTGCTGCTCCGCCGCCTCCACCAATCAGCTTACTCCCTCCTGGCTATGTGCGGTGCTCCTACTAGGAAGAAAGAAGGGAGGAACTCATACTGGCTCTCCGTTGTCCCTGTGCTGTCCACTGGCCCGTCTCCAACTCAAGTTCTTTGGTGAGTGACAGCCAGAATATAAAGGGGTGCGCAGGGGCAGACTTGAACATTAAATATGACTATAACCCCCCTCATCCATAGGACTGCATTCTGGCACTGCAGTACATGGATGTATTCTTAAGGATGAGGGGGGTTATAGTCACATTTAATTTAAACACTGTCCAGGAACTGTACCATTATTTGCCTACATCTTTATATTAAACGTGACTATAATCCCCTCATCTATAGGAATGCATCCTGGCACTGCAGTACACGGGTATATTCCTAAGGATGAGGGGAATTATAGTCATATTTAATATAAACACTGTTGAGGGACTGTAAGGGACTGTAATTGGTGTTTAATGGTAAGTGTTTATATTAAATGTGACAATAGCCCCCTCATCCTTAAGTATGTACTCATGTACTGCAGTGCCAGGATGCATTCCTAAGGATGAGGGGAGGTATAGTCCCATAACATAATGGTGTATTAACCGTAGATTCCCCCATAAGTGTCATCCACAGTTCGCCCCATAACAGTGAGTCATCCACAGTTCGCCCCATAACAGTGAGTCATCCATATATACCCCCATAACAGTGTGTCCTCCACAGATCCTCTACAACAGTGTCATCTACAGGTACCCCATAACAGTGTCATCCACAGATGCCCCCATAACGGGGAGTCATCCACAGATCCCCCATAATAGTGTCATCCACAGACCACCATTAGTTTAAAACCCACCAAAAGCACAACTTTTGGTTCAAAATATTTTTTTCCTTATTTTCTCCTCAAAAACCTAGGTGCGTCTTATCATCAGGTGCGTCTTATAAAGCGAAAAATACGGGGTGTGCTTTTTTGTTTTTACATAATCAGCATGTTTTTGTGTCTTCATTTTCTGAAACCTAAATTTCTTTTATTTTTCTGCCAATCGTCTTGTGTAGGGCTTGTTTTTTGCAAGAAGAACTGACATTTTTATTGGTATAATTTTTGGGTACATATGACTTTTTGATCATTCAATATTATACTTTTTGGGACAAAGTGACCAAAAAATGCTATTTTGGCATAGTTTTTATTTTATTTTTTTAACAGCATTTACCTGAGGGAGTAAATCATGTGATATTTTTATAGAGCAAGTCATTATGGACATAGCAATTCCTAATATGTCTTTTTATTATTATTTCAGTTTTATACAATAAAAAATCTTGATTTTTGACTATCCATTTTCTAAAAGCTATATTTTTTCATCCAATTGTCTTGTGTAGGGCACATTATTTGTGGGAAGAGTTCACTTTTTTTGGTCAAATTTTTGGGTACATATGATTTCTTGATCACTCAATTATTACCCTCTTTTATGGCATTTACCTTAGGGGGTAGATCATATAATATTTTCATAGAGCAGGTAGTTACAGATGCGGCAATACCTAATATGTCTCCTTTTTTTAATCTATTTTAGTTTTACACAATAAAAGCATTTTTGAAAAAAATCATGTTTTAGTGCCTCCATTTTCTGAAAGCCATATATTATTTTTTTGGGCGATTGTCTTATGTAGGGGCTCATTTTTTGCGGGATGAGGTCATGTTTTGATTGGCACTATTGTTGGGTGCATATGTCTTTTTGATCGCTTGTGATTACATTTTTTGTAATGTAAGGTGATTTTTGGCAGTTTTTATTTATTTATTTTTACAACGTTAACCTGAGAGGGTAGATCATGTGATATTTTTATAGAGCAGGTCCTTAAGGACACGGTGATCCCTAATATGTCAGCTGTATTGTGCTGGGGGCTGGATCTACTAGACTTCCAAGAGAAGAAAGAGCAGGCGGCACTCCACAATACTCCACTATGGAGCGGTGCCCGTATCCCGAGTCGGTGTACTCACAAATAATAGTAGTATTGGAAGGATCGGCACTCAAAGTAGTATATCTTCAAAGTTCTCGTTTATTCGCCATTGAATGAAGCAACACACTACACGTGTTTCGGCTGTATAAGCCTTTCTCAAGTGTACGATGGAGTCAGAGGGAGCCCCCTCCTGCTGTAAAACCCACACATGAGTGCTGACCAAGGCTTGTGAAGGGTTAATCCATTGGCATCTGTGGATACAGCAGGGGCGGGCGCAGCTCCTGTAACCACCCGATCCATTGATGTACATGCACATGGGAATGAGGCAAGAGACCACATTCCCTCACATACATGCGGGAAGAGGGTAAAAGTTCCACTGACTGAGGAATGAGCAATTGTTCATCAGGTATAAACATAACTTATATGGCACCCAAAATCATCTATTCTGGACAGCAGATCATTCTGTAGGGGGACAAGTAATTCCTTGTAGTGTTCATTTATATATACATTTTATACAGTGGAGGTGATTGCTGCATTTAAATGAAGCTCTCAGGTCATAACCAGGCAATTTCTGTGAATGGACTGTTTGTTCGCAATAATTGCCTGCACAGTTGGCCCATGTAAAGGGACTTTTAGAGAACTTAATATATATATATATATATATATATATATATATATATATATATTGTGGGGAATCGCTCTGGCAGACAGGCTTATGGACGCAGAATAGAAGCAAAGTACACAGTTTTTGAATCAAGCAGTAGTGTTTTATTCACACTCAGCAAAATCACAGTCCTGGTGCTTGTTCACACACAGCAAAACAAAAGCACAAGAAAAGTTCACCTGTAGGATTTAGGTGTTAAGTCACACCCGGCTAACAGCTCAGCCACAGAAGAGTCCAGGTGCAGGCTTCCATGTAGTTTGTACGCCTGCTTGCAGACTTCCACTCCCAGCACTGAGAGCTCCACAGCATTACTGGCAGATGGAGGATATTCCACCCATCTGCTAGTGCTGGCTGCCTTTAAAGCCTGCCAAAACCCGGCCTGGAACGTGGGGAGTAGTCACCCACCCAGCACTTTGACTACTCCCAGTAAGAGCCGGTCCGGATCGGCTTTACAGCCATACTAACTATCAAGGTGTGAAACAGCACTATCTGCTGCTGACACACAAAACAGGCTCTTACCTCACCGAGGCCAGGAACCTCTGTGACACATATCTTCCGTCAATGACGGATCCTTGCGCTTTCCTACAATATATATATATATATATTTAAATATATATATATATATATATATATATAGATACCAAATCAAGTTCATAAACCAGGCTTAGGTGATAAACCAATATACAATTGTGGGCTTTGGTGCATTTTTTTATGTTGATGCTGTAATACATGAAATAAATGTGTTGCAAATAATTTGCACAACAATTAAGATCTACAGATGACTTATGGTGGAAAAATGTCTAGTTGGAAAATTATATTGGGGTTTTCTAGTTCTTCATCCATTGTGCTGACAAACTGTATATATGAAATAGTTAAATAATGTAAGTTAATTCAATTTGGAATATATTGCCTGTTGCAACTTATCTCAGAACTGCTATTTGGTTTGTCTATTTACTTGTACAGTCATTTATTATTCTGAATTCTTATGGGTCTAAAAAGAACACAAAACAGTGTAATTCTTAAGAGAGCAAGATTAGCTTTATACTTTCAGTGACTATCAGCATTAAAGGGAACCTGTCATCAACTTTATGCTAACCTCACTGAGTAAAATCTACCTGAGAGGAGTCCTGGTTATCCATAATCTCCTGCATTGTCACCCATCTGCTGATGATTGGCAGTTTTCTCCTAGAGAGAGAGGGAGAAAACTAGGTAGAAGCCTGTCAGTCATCAGCAGGTGGGCGGGAGAGCAGGAATTCATGAATAACCAGGACTCTTCTCAGGTGGTCGTGATTCTTTTCCAGGCACAGTCTGCAATGATTGTGATGTTGGTTCTCTGCAACCACTTACATTTAAAGGGGTTCTCCGGGTTGAACCTTTTTTTTTTGTTGTTATTTAAGCTAACCTGTGGAGGAAAGATTATTGCTCACAAACTTACCTTCCAGAGTGCAGCTGTTCTTGAGATCTGCCTCCCGATCACGTGGTCCCTCCAGATGGCTTTTCTGTGCCTCCGGCTGAAGTCCGTCTTCTTCTCTTCCTGTCTTCTCTTCCTTTCTCCAGCAGGAGATGGATCGCCATGAGTGATGTCACCACCTCCTGCAGGAGAAAGAGCTGGCCGTCAGCCTTCTGTATCGTACAGGCTTCTATGTGAAGCCTGTAATGACTCCTGCCCAGAGCAATGTAAGCGCTGTGCAGGAGTGACAGGATACCGATCAGTGACAAAGGGCTGATCGCTATGCTGTGCATGTCACAGGGGCACTTTGAATGGAAAACAGGGGGCACTGGATGGCACAAGGGGGCACTGGATGGCACAAGGGGGCACCAGATGGCATAAGGGGGCACTGGATGACACAAGGGGGCACTGGATGGCACAAGGGGGCAATGGATGGCACAAGGGGGTACTTTATGGGAAACAGGGGCACTGGATGGCACAAGGGAGTACTGGATGGCGAACAGGGGGCACTGGATGGCCCAAGGGGGTACTAGATGGCACAATAGGAGCAGTGGATGGCATAATGGGTCAATGGATGGAAAACAGGGGAACTGGATGGCAAACAAGAGGGCACTGGATGGCACAAGAGGGCAATGCATGGCAAACATGGGCACTGGATGGCAAGCAAGGGGGCACTGGATGGAAAAGGTGCAATGGATGGCACAAGGGGGCAAATGGATGGCACAACGGGGCACTGCATGGCAAACAGGGTAACTGGATGGCAAACAAGTAGGCACTGCATGGCATAGTGGGGGCACTGGATGGTACTAGGGGCACCAGATGGCACAAGGGAGCACTGGCTGACAAATACGGGGCATTGGATGGCACTAGGGGCATGGATGACACTGTTATGGGGGCACTGTGGATGTCCCTGTTATGGGGGCACTGTGGATGTCACTGTTATGGGGGCACTGTAGATGTCACTGTTATTGGGGCAATGTGGATGTCACTGTTATTGGGGCAATGTGGATGTCACTGTTATGGGGGCAATATGGATGTCACTGTTATGGGGGCACTGTGGATGTCACTGTTATGGGGGTGCTCTAGATGTCACTGTTATGGGGGTGCTCTAGATGTCATTCTTATGGGGGCACTGTGGATGACACTGTTATGGCGGCTCAGTATCAGTGATAGGGTTCATGCAAACTACTGTAATTGGCCCAGGAATCCATGGCTCAGTCCATGTGTCAGCCACAATTTCCAAGCCAACCTCGACCCCCCTGACCAGATAAGAGACTGGCTGTATCATACATTACTGTCATATCATCAGTTCGGTCAGGAGAGTGCGGTCGGCCTGAGAGATTCGGCGACACACGGACCGTGTTTCCCAGGCTGATCATGGTCTTATCTCACGTGTATCACACATGATGGCCCAAGATAAACCCTTCAGCAGTCAGGACCATATCCGTTCTGCTTTCTCCAAGTAGCACATCTGCTAAATAAGGATACTGCCTGTGTGAGATGTGCATTTTCTTCCAGAGCCATTTAGTTTTATGGGTTTTAGATCTGCATTATGAGGACCAGAATATGACCTGTTCTATTTTTTGCTCTACTGATATACGGATGTGGAAAGCACACTGATGAAGTCCATGTGTTTTCCACATCCGTATGTCAGTTCTGCAAAAGAAAAAAAGAACATGTCCTATTCTGGTCCTCATAAAACAGACCTGAAATCCATAGAAATCAATGGTACTGCTAAAAAAATGCGGGTCGCACACGGACAGTATCCTTATTTAGTGGATCTGCGTCTCGTAGACCGCAAAATGGATACAGTTCTGTGCATAAGGGTTTAGATACAGATCTCAGCAGGTTGTATGATATAATATGGAATTAAATACACAGCTCAGCTGGCTGTATCAAAGAAGATGGAATTAGGTACACACTTCAGCAAGCAGTATCGCACACAAAAGGCTCTGTATCAGGAACACACATTCATGTTAGGATTAGATACAGATGTGTTTGACGTGCTTGCTGCTTCCAGCTGTTTATTACACTCTGGAGATGGTGAGGGAAGAGCCTATGGACCGTCAGTAATGGGATTTAGACACTGAGTGACAAGTAGATTCATGTCTGTGTGCAGAAAGATGGACACAGGAGTTATAGAGGGAGTAGCTGCTGCAGGCAGAGCAGTGTAGGGGCGTGGCCAGCCTGTGACTTATCTCTCTGCAGTGCAGCCAGGCTTGTGTATCAATAAAGTTATGTATTCAACAAAACAAGAAGGGAAGAAAGTGTAGCATCCCCAAGTCAGGGAAGTATGAGGGACTGACCTGGGGAATGCCAGTGAGGAGAGGCTGGCACGTGAATCCTCTGGGGCACTCTTTGCGTTCTTGAGGGACACAGCCAGGTGTAGTGTGAGGTGTCCTTGGTGTTGGTAGATTAATGTGCCTGTGGCTGGGTGTCCCTGATGTCCGTGACGCCAGTATTGGTAACGGTGGCACACCGATTTGATACGAGGAATAATTGAGGTGCAGACTTGGATAGTAAATCTTCACTTTACTGAACAGTAATAAACAGCAAACACTTTCTTGACAGTTCCTCAGAAGACGATTGTTTCAGCAGGCTTTAAGTTACAGTACATTAATGGCAGGCTTATATTTAGCAAGGTAATTCACAGAGGGTGAAAGCAGGACTTCTGCTCTCTCTTCCTGACTTATCCTGGCTGGCAAAATATACTCCAAGGCCCCAATGCCCTATCTCTGGCTTTTATCCTTGGGATTACAATTACTGAGTACCTCCTCTGGTATTTGTAGTACCTCTTGTGTTCTGGAATGGTACAGCTTGGCTCCTGCTGACCTGCCTAGGCCTGAGACATGTGGCCTTCACAGACTCCAGGGTCTGCACTGAACTCTAGCCTGCTCTGGCCTAGCTATTTATATCTTGGCTCTTTAGCTCCCCCTGGTGGCCTATAACTAAATAACACCCTTGCAGGCCTGTACATGGAAGCACCTTAAAGGTAAATGACATTACAATATATATACAACCAATCTCCCCACAGATGAGGGAACGACAGCACCCAAGTGACCTTTCTGTAGTGTCGGGCATCACAACTCCCGTACACTACATACCCCGCTGCTTTAAGATGAGTACGCCCTCGTCTCAAACAGGGTCCGCCCAACTGGATCTTTCACCTGAAAGACAAAAAAGAAGATGCAGGCATACATGGACATATATATATCAATATCATCTGCATATACAAGAATTATATCAGGTCCAGTTGGCAAAGGTAAGGCGCAGTGACAAGGGCGTCGTTCTCTTCTCACAGGATAGTGA
Source organism: Bufotes viridis (assembly GCA_033119425.1). NCBI lineage: Eukaryota > Metazoa > Chordata > Amphibia > Anura > Bufonidae > Bufotes > Bufotes viridis. The sequence goes on along the minus strand of CM065591.1, from coordinate 356,918,620 downwards.
TTTGGAACTGGGGTGCTGACCTGGCACAGCGTATAAATTGGGAAACGCCAGGATAGTCCATATGAGAATGCATAAGTCCACAATAAAACAATATCTCAGAGGCTCGCACATGGGAGTCCATCTCTGGGCACAGAGCTTAATCAATGGAGGCTCACACAGAGGTTTCACCTCCAGCACATTTGTAGTCCACAAAACGGACTGGCGGGCGCCCCTGGTAGACCGGGTGGACCTCCTTAGAGGCAAGGTCTCCTCCTGCCCGGGCACAGGGGGACAAGAAGGATCCACATCAGTGGGACCCTGTTCAACAGCACCCTGGGATAGACCTTCTGCAGGTGAAGGCTCAGTAGGTGCCGGGGCAGGCACCACAAAGTTCAACCAGGGTGTAAGGAACCAGTGAAGCGGCTCAGCATCATTCAGCAAGTCCGCTATAGCCTGCATAGGTTCAACAGGCCGAGATTGTTGGGTGCATATGTCTTTTTGATCGCTTGTGATTACATTTTTGTAATGTAAGGTGATTTTTGGCAGTTTTTATTTATTTATTTTTACAACGTTAACCTGAGGGGTAGATCATGTGATATTTTTATAGAGCAGGTCCTTAAGGACACGGTGATCCCTAATATGTCAGCTGTATTGTGCTGGGGGCTGGATCTACTAGACTTCCAAGAGAAGAAAGAGCAGGCGGCACTCCACAATACTCCACTATGGAGCGGTGCCCGTATCCCGAGTCGGTGTACTCACAAATAATAGTAGTATTGGAAGGATCGGCACTCAAAGTAGTATATCTTCAAAGTTCTCGTTTATTCGCCATTGAATGAAGCAACACACTACACGTGTTTCGGCTGTATAAGCCTTTCTCAAGTGTGTACGATGGAGTCAGAGGAGCCCCTCCTGCTGTAAAACCCACACATGAGTGCTGACCAAGGCTTGTGAAGGGTTAATCCATTGGCATCTGTGGATACAGCAGGGGCGGGCGCAGCTCCTGTAACCACCCGATCCATTGATGTACATGCACATGGGAATGAGGCAGAGACCACATTCCCTCACATACATGCGGGAAGAGGGTAAAAGTTCCACTGACTGAGGAATGAGCAATTGTTCATCAGGTATAAACATAACTTATATGGCACCCAAAATCATCTATTCTGGACAGCAGATCATTCTGTAGGGGGACAAGTAATTCCTTGTAGTGTTCATTTATATATACATTTTATACAGTGGAGGTGATTGCTGCATTTAAATGAAGCTCTCAGGTCATAACCAGGCAATTTCTGTGAATGGACTGTTTGTTCGCAATAATTGCCTGCACAGTTGGCCCATGTAAAGGGACTTTTAGAGAACTTAATATATATATATATATATATATATATATATATATATATATATTGTGGGGAATCGCTCTGGCAGACAGGCTTATGGACGCAGAATAGAAGCAAAGTACACAGTTTTTGAATCAAGCAGTAGTGTTTTATTCACACTCAGCAAAATCACAGTCCTGGTGCTTGTTCACACACAGCAAAACAAAAGCACAAGAAAAGTTCACCTGTAGGATTTAGGTGTTAAGTCACACCCGGCTAACAGCTCAGCCACAGAAGAGTCCAGGTGCAGGCTTCCATGTAGTTTGTACGCCTGCTTGCAGACTTCCACTCCCAGCACTGAGAGCTCCACAGCATTACTGGCAGATGGAGGATATTCCACCCATCTGCTAGTGCTGGCTGCCTTTAAAGCCTGCCAAAACCCGGCCTGGAACGTGGGGAGTAGTCACCCACCCAGCACTTTGACTACTCCCAGTAAGAGCCGGCCCGGATCGGCTTTACAGCCATACTAACTATCAAGGTGTGAAACAGCACTATCTGCTGCTGACACACAAAACAGGCTCTTACCTCACCGAGGCCAGGAACCTCTGTGACACATATCTTCCGTCAATGACGGATCCTTGCGCTTTCCTACAATATATATATATATATATTTAAATATATATATATATATATATATATATAGATACCAAATCAAGTTCATAAACCAGGCTTAGGTGATAAACCAATATACAATTGTGGGCTTTGGTGCATTTTTTATGTTGATGCTGTAATACATGAAATAAATGTGTTGCAAATAATTTGCACAACAATTAAGATCTACAGATGACTTATGGTGGAAAAATGTCTAGTTGGAAAATTATATTGGGGTTTTCTAGTTCTTCATCCATTGTGCTGACAAACTGTATATATGAAATAGTTAAATAATGTAAGTTAATTCAATTTGGAATATATTGCCTGTTGCAACTTATCTCAGAACTGCTATTTGGTTTGTCTATTTACTTGTACAGTCATTTATTATTCTGAATTCTTATGGGTCTAAAAAGAACACAAAACAGTGTAATTCTTAAGAGAGCAAGATTAGCTTTATACTTTCAGTGACTATCAGCATTAAAGGGAACCTGTCATCAACTTTATGCTAACCTCACTGAGTAAAATCTACCTGAGAGGAGTCCTGGTTATCCATAATCTCCTGCATTGTCACCCATCTGCTGATGATTGGCAGTTTTCTCCTAGAGAGAGAGGGAGAAAACTAGGTAGAAGCCTGTCAGTCATCAGCAGGTGGGCGGGAGAGCAGGAATTCATGAATAACCAGGACTCTTCTCAGGTGGTCGTGATTCTTTTCCAGGCACAGTCTGCAATGATTGTGATGTTGGTTCTCTGCAACCACTTACATTTAAAGGGGTTCTCCGGGTTGAACCTTTTTTTTTTGTTGTTATTTAAGCTAACCTGTGGAGGAAAGATTATTGCTCACAAACTTACCTTCCAGAGTGCAGCTGTTCTTGAGATCTGCCTCCCGATCACGTGGTCCCTCCAGATGGCTTTTCTGTGCCTCCGGCTGAAGTCCGTCTTCTTCTCTTCCTGTCTTCTCTTCCTTTCTCCAGCAGGAGATGGATCGCCATGAGTGATGTCACCACCTCCTGCAGGAGAAAGAGCTGGCCGATCAGCCTCTGTATCGTACAGGCTTCTATGTGAAGCCTGTAATGACTCCCTGCCCAGAGCAATGTAAGCGCTGTGCAGGAGTGACAGGATACCGATCAGTGACAAAGGGCTGATCGCTATGCTGTGCATGTCACAGGGGCACTTTGAATGGAAAACAGGGGGCACTGGATGGCACAAGGGGGCACTGGATGGCACAAGGGGGCACCAGATGGCATAAGGGGGCACTGGATGACACAAGGGGGCACTGGATGGCACAAGGGGGCAATGGATGGCACAAGGGGGTACTTTATGGGAAACAGGGGCACTGGATGGCACAAGGGAGTACTGGATGGCGAACAGGGGGCACTGGATGGCCCAAGGGGGTACTAGATGGCACAATAGGAGCAGTGGATGGCATAATGGGTCAATGGATGGAAAACAGGGGCACTGGATGGCAAACAAGTGGGCACTGGATGGCACAAGAGGGCAATGCATGGCAAACAGGGGCACTGGATGGCAAGCAAGGGGGCACTGGATGGCAAAGGTGCAATGGATGGCACAAGGGGGCAAATGGATGGCACAACGGGGCACTGCATGGCAAACAGGGTAACTGGATGGCAAACAAGTAGGCACTGCATGGCATAGTGGGGGCACTGGATGGTACTAGGGGCACCAGATGGCACAAGGGAGCACTGGCTGACAAATACGGGGCATTGGATGGCACTAGGGGCATGGATGACACTGTTATGGGGGCACTGTGGATGTCACTGTTATGGGGGCACTGTGGATGTCACTGTTATGGGGGCACTGTAGATGTCACTGTTATTGGGGCAATGTGGATGTCACTGTTATTGGGGCAATGTGGATGTCACTGTTATGGGGGCAATATGGATGTCACTGTTATGGGGGCACTGTGGATGTCACTGTTATGGGGGTGCTCTAGATGTCACTGTTATGGGGGTGCTCTAGATGTCATTCTTATGGGGGCACTGTGGATGACACTGTTATGGCGGCTCAGTATCAGTGATAGGGTTCATGCAAACTACTGTAATTGGCCCAGGAATCCATGGCTCAGTCCATGTGTCAGCCACAATTTCCAAGCCAACCTCGACCCCCCTGACCAGATAAGAGACTGGCTGTATCATACATTACTGTCATATCATCAGTTCGGTCAGGAGAGTGTGGTCGGCCTGAGAGATTCGGCGACACACGGACCGTGTTTCCCAGGCTGATCATGGTCTTATCTCACGTGTATCACACATGATGGCCCAAGATAAACCCTTCAGCAGTCAGGACCATATCCGTTCTGCTTTCTCCAAGTAGCACATCTGCTAAATAAGGATACTGCCTGTGTGAGATGTGCATTTTCTTCCAGAGCCATTGAGTTTTATGGGTTTTAGATCTGCATTATGAGGACCAGAATATGACCTGTTCTATTTTTTGCTCTACTGATATACGGATGTGGAAAGCACACTGATGAAGTCCATGTGTTTTCCACATCCGTATGTCAGTTCTGCAAAAGAAAAAGAACATGTCCTATTCTGGTCCTCATAAAACAGACCTGAAATCCATAGAAATCAATGGTACTGCTAAAAAAATGCGGGTCGCACACGGACAGTATCCTTATTTAGTGGATCTGCGTCTCGTAGACCGCAAAATGGATACAGTTCTGTGCATAAGGGTTTAGATACAGATCTCAGCAGGTTGTATGATATAATATGGAATTAAATACACAGCTCAGCTGGCTGTATCAAAGAAGATGGAATTAGGTACACACTTCAGCAGGCAGTATCGCACACAAAAGGCTCTGTATCAGGAACACACATTCATGTTAGGATTAGATACAGATGTGTTTGGACGTGCTTGCTGCTTCCAGCTGTTTATTACACTCTGGAGATGGTGAGGGAAGAGCCTATGGACCGTCAGTAATGGGATTTAGACACTGAGTGACAAGTAGATTCATGTCTGTGTGCAGAAAGATGGACACAGGAGTTATAGAGGGAGTAGCTGCTGCAGGCAGAGCAGTGTAGGGGGCGTGGCCAGCCTGTGACTTATCTCTCTGCAGTGCAGCCAGGCTTGTGTATCAATAAAGTTATGTATTCAACAAAACAAGAAGGGAAGAAAGTGTAGCATCCCCAAGTCAGGGAAGTATGAGGGACTGACCTGGGGAATGCCAGTGAGGGAGAGGCTGGCACGTGAATCCTCTGGGGCACTCTTTGCGTTCTTGAGGGACACAGCCAGGTGTAGTGTGAGGTGTCCTTGGTGTTGGTAGATTAATGTGCCTGTGGCTGGGTGTCCCTGATGTCCGTGACGCCAGTATTGGTAACGGTGGCACACCGATTTGATACGAGGAATAATTGAGGTGCAGACTTGGATAGTAAATCTTCACTTTACTGAACAGTAATAAACAGCAAACACTTTCTTGACAGTTCCTCAGAAGACGATTGTTTCAGCAGGCTTTAAGTTACAGTACATTAATGGCAGGCTTATATTTAGCAAGGTAATTCACAGAGGGTGAAAGCAGGACTTGCAGTACAGGCGACTTACTCTCTTCCTGACTTATCCTGGCTGGCAAAATATACTCCAAGGCCCCAATGCCCTATCTCTGGCTTTTATCCTTGGGATTACAATTACTGAGTACCTCCTCTGGTATTTGTAGTACCTCTTGCGTTCTGGAATGGTACAGCTTGGCTCCTGCTGACCTGCCTAGGCCTGAGACATGTGGCCTTCACAGACTCCAGGGTCTGCACTGAACTCTAGCCTGCTCTGGCCTAGCTATTTATATCTTGGCTCTTTAGCTCCCCCTGGTGGCCTATAACTAAATAACACCCTTGCAGGCCTGTACATGGAAGCACCTTAAAGGTAAATGACATTACAATATATATACAACCAATCTCCCCACAGATGAGGGGAACGACAGCACCCAAGTGACCTTTCTGTAGTGTCGGGCATCACAACTCCCGTACACTACATACCCCGCTGCTTTAAGATGAGTACGCCCTCGTCTCAAACAGGGTCCGCCCAACTGGATCTTTCACCTGAAAGACAAAAAGAAGATACAGGCATACATGGACATATATATATATCAATATCATCTGCATATACAAGAATTATATCAGGTCCAGTTGGCAAAGGTAAGGCGCAGTGACAAGGGGCGTCGTTCTCTTCTCACAGGATAGTGATTTGGAACTGGGGTGCTGACCTGGCACAGCGTATAAATTGGGAAACGCCAGGATAGTCCATATGAGAATGCATAAGTCCACAATAAAACAATATCTCAGAGGCTCGCACATGGGGAGTCCATCTCTGGGCACAGAGCTTAATCAATGGAGGCTCACACAGAGGTTTCACCTCCAGCACATTTGTAGTCCACAAAACGGACTGGCGGGCGCCCCCTGGTAGACCGGGTGGACCTCCTTAGAGGCAAGGTCTCCTCCTGCCCGGGCACAGGGGGACAAGAAGGATCCACATCAGTGGGACCCCTTTCAACAGCACCCTGGGATAGACCTTCTGCAGGTGAAGGCTCAGTAGGTGCCGGGGCAGGCACCACAAAGTTCAACCAGGGTGTAAGGAACCAGTGAAGCGGCTCAGCATCATTCAGCAAGTCCGCTATAGCCTGCATAGGTTCAACAGGCCGAGCAACGGAATCTGGCTCAGGAGACTCGGATCCAGAATCTCCAACAATAGGCTCCTTTTTAATGCAGAGTTTTAGGCAGTTTCTGTGAACAATTTGGGAACCCTTACCCTCTCTGGTGATCTCATAGGTATGGGTTCCAGCATTGGGGATGGCAGATACAAGATAGGGAGTCCGCTCCCATTTACTGTCCAGCTTACTGGTGCGGTGGTTATTCTTTAACCACACTGCATCCCCCACAGCAAGGGGCTCTGCATGGGCCGCCAGATCGTAGTCCTTTTGCTGTCGCTCCCGGGCACCCTCCATACTCTCCTGGACAATTTCTTTGGCATTAAGCAGGCGCCTTTGATGTTCTGCTACCCAGTCGGTTTTAGGCAGCGGATTAATGGCATTCGGCACTTGTACATCCAGAGAATGATCCACAGGCAATTTACCCTGACGTCCAAACATCAGGTAGAAGGGAGTGTACCCAGTAAAGCAGTGGATTGTGTTGTTATAAGTGTACATGAGCTGTGGTAGCAGATTAGGCCAATCCCCTCTGGTCTCAGGAGGCATGGCTCTCAACATTTCAATTAATGTCTTGTTCATTTTCTCACAGAGTCCGTTACCTTGTGGATGGTAGGCTGTGGCCCGGATCTTCTGGCAGTTATGCAGCCGGCACAACTCGTGGAATAGCTGAGACTCAAAGGCAGACCCTTGGTTGGTGAGGATCTTCTCGGGACAGCCATAGGGCAGGAGGAAGTGCTTCCAGAACATCTCTGCTGCCGTCTTGGCCGTCAGGTCCTTTACAGGCACTGCTACAACAAACTTGGTAAAATGATCAATAATAGTCATGGCATAGGTATGACCTGAGCGACTGGGCTCCAACTTCACATGGTCAATAGCAACAAGTTCAAGAGGAGCTTTACCTACAATGGGATGCAGAGGCGCTCTCTAGTCATGGTGTTCACTTCTCCCAACGGCACAGGCTGCACACTCCCGGCACCACCTCTCGATGTCGTCTCTCATCCCGACCCAATAGAACCTCCTGCGGATAGTGGCCTCAGTCTTTTGGATGCCGAAGTGCCCTGACCTGTCATGGTACATCTCCATAACAATACCTGCATCTCGACGTGGGATGAGGATCTGGTACACTCTATCATAGGACACTGGATCCAGGCTTCGCCGCAGCAACAGGCCTTTCTGAAGAAGAAGTTGGTGGCGCTGTCTCCACAGTTTGGCTAGCTCTGGGTCTGCTGTCTTCCGACGGATTCTCTCAGGGGCTCTCCCACTGGCAAGGAAGTCAAGCAGTTCACCGAGAACTCTGCTTTCCGACTGCAGCCTAATCCACCTCTCCTCTCTGGGTCCAGGCTTGTTCAATGAGGACGTATCCACAACCGGGTTATTGGCAGCTTGAGTGTGATCTTGCTGAGCAAATTTATTGTAGAACGCTGGCATCTCCACATCCTCTCAGGCATCCTGTAGATCATCAGGGGCTTCTTCAGTAGGAAGCTGAGACAGGGCATCAGCATTATCATTGGAGCGGCCAGTCCGGTACTTCACAGTGAAGTCATAATTGGCGAGGCGGGAGGCCCATCTCTGCTCTAAGGCCCCCAACTTGGCAGTGTTCAGGTGGGCTAGAGGGTTATTATCAGTAAATGCAATAAACGGAGTAGCAGCCAGGTAGTCTTTAAACTTCTCAGTCACAGCCCACACCAGGGCCAGAAACTCCAACTTGAAGGAACTGTAATTCTGGTCATTCTTCTCAGCTCCCTTTAAGGATCGACTGGCGTATGCTATTACCCTCTCTTTACCTTCATGAACTTGAGCCAGCACAGCTCCCAGGCCTCTCTTGCTGGCATCCGTGTAGAGGTGGAATGGCTTGTTGTAATCTGGATAACCCAGGACAGGGGGCTCAGTCAGCTTTTTTTTAGGAGCTGGAATGTGATCTCCTTTTCTTCATTCCACTCAATAGGGACAGGAGTCTTTGGACTTTTCTTAGGTTGACCCCTCAGGAGCTCCTGAATTGGATCAGCTATTTGAGCAAAATGAGGGATGAAGCGTCGGTAATAACCAGCAAAACTAAGAAAGCTCCTCACCTCTTTCACAGTGGTAGGGACCGGCCAATTTCGGACAGCAGCCAACTTGTCAGGGTCAGGCTGGACCCCTCTGCGCTCACAACATGTCCCAGATACTTTACAGCAGGCTTTAGCAGATGACATTTGGACGGCTTGATTTTGAGGCCATACTTGATAAGGATTTCAAACACTTCAGCTAGGTGTTTTAAATGATCCTCATAAGTCTTAGAGTAGATTATGACATCATCCAAATACAGCAACACCGTCTCAAAGTTCTTATGGCCTAAGCACCGCTCCATTAACCTTTGAAAGGTCCCGGGGGCATTACATAGTCCGAAAGGCATATAGTTAAATTCGAACAGGCCCATGGGAGTGGTAAAAGCAGTCTTTTCTCGGTCCTCTGGGACCATTGGTACCTGCCAGTACCCGCTGGTTAAATCTAGTGTGGAGAAATAGGCCGAGGAGCCCAAAGCAGTTAGGGACTCCTCAATGCATGGCAACGGATAGGCATGCTTGTGGGTTATCTGATTGATTTTTCTATAGTCCACACAAAACCGGATTTTGCCATCTTTTTTTCGAACAAGGACCAAGGGTGCAGCCCAGGGACTATGGCTGTCACGGATTATATTAGAGTCCTTCATCTCTTGTATCATTTCTTTGACAGATTGATATGTGGTAGGTGGTATGGGTCTGTATCTCTCTTTATTGGGTGTGCTGGATTACACTGACCTCTCCATAGTCCGTTGCGTGCTTACTGAAGGCTTGGTGATGTTTTTTCACCAGATCCAGGACTCCCTCTACTTGATATTGGGGGGTAGCTTCGTCCCCTACATGGAGTTCGTCCCACCAGGGCACCTGTGGGCTGCTTGCAGGAAGGTGAACACTGGATGCAGCTAACGACGTCTCGGTGACCAGCAGGCGGATGACATCCTAGAAGGAGACCTGGGAAAGCTGGGCAACAGGGCAGTGCTTAGTAAGCCCAACAGGATGATCACTGAGGTTAATCAGACCGACAGGTACTTTACCTTGGGAGACGGTCACCAGGCACTTGGCAGCCCTCACGTAGGGATAACTTTCCATCTGGATAGGCTCCACTAAGGCTGGATAGTCCTGGCCTTGGACCCTGAGGACAGCACGGCACCACAGGAGAGTTTGAGAGTTTGGTGGCAGAGTCACCCGCCGATTATCGCAGATCCTGGCGGTACAGATCTCCCCTTTTTCATTTGCAAACCTCTGCTGAGCACACAATACACTGATAGTCTTTTGGATGGCCTTCTTGGATGCAGAGGAAGCTGAGGGCCAGGCCTGATGTAAGGCTTCAAGTACCTCAGGGTAACAACTTTTGAACACATTAGTCCCAACAATCACGGGGTGACCCCCTTTATCCCCGGCTTGTACCACGATCACTCCTTGCTGTGGTAAAGTAGCTTCTCCCACCTGGAGAGTGGGCTCCCAATACCCATGGACTTTTATGGGCTTGCCATTACTTGCAATGATCTCCAGCCAGGACTCAGGTGGCTGGGTTAGTAGGCTGGAGTCCCAGAATTTTTCAAAGGTGGGCTGCTGAATAGTGGTGACTTGAGACCCAGTGTCCAACAAAGCTTCAAAAGGCACCCCATTGATCCGGACATTTATTTTTGGACGGGATCCCACATAACGGGGCATCCAGCTTGGATCCCTTGGACCTAGTGGTCTACCTCCCGAGGGGCAGTCCTCAGCCTCGGCGGTGGCCCATTTAACTGCCAGCATGTAGATTCAGTATGGCCCAACTTTTTGCAGTAATTACAGACAGGCCATTTGCGGTTCTTAAACCGGTCACTTGAACGTCTCCCAGGATCTCTGGGATAAACCTCCTGGTACACAGGGGGTAAAGGCCTCTGAGGTAGAAGGAACTCATCTTCTGACATTAACGGTTTTTCCCACTCTTCTAGTTTCTTACATACTTTTTCTAGGCTCTTAGTGAGATAGTTAACCTGCTCCATCAAAGCAGCCACTGTGTCAGAGGCTGGGGCCTGGGCTGCTTGGCTGGCCCCTGGCAGGTTGGTATCAGGCAACTTAGGGTTACAGACAGGTGGCTCAAGAGGGGCTACTGGTTCAGTAGGCAGGTTTTAACCCAGAATACTAATGGCCAGCTTCTTAAAGTCCAGAAAGGTACTACTAGGGTGTTGGGCCGACAGCATTTTCAATTGAGTCTTTAAATGTTCATTATTTGCACCCGCAATAAATTGTTCCCTCAGGGTTTAGTCTTGGGTGTCAGCCTCTCTGGGGTCTATTTGGATAACGGCCCTTAAGGCCTCTTGGAGGGATAGAGCAAAATCACGGAGTGACTCGCCAGGCTTCTGTTTTTTACTGAAGAAGCGCATCTTTACTTCAGACACTGTCCGAGCTTCAAAGGTGGTACTGAGGCGGTCAAAAATTTGCTCCATGGTGCTCCTTTCAGAACTGGGCCAGGACATGACTTCTCAGCGGGCTGCTCCTTCTAACTGGGCTAAAAGGATCTTCATTTGCTGCTCAGCGGTGAGGGGTTAGAGCCTAAACAGGGCCAGTATTTTGTCCTTAAAGTCCTTTAAATTATGAGCCTCCCCTGCGTAGCGTGGAAACAATGGGGCCCCAAAGTAATACGGCATAGTCAGTGGCATCCTGTTGGTGGCTGTAGTACCGCCTGCGGCCACAGGCTCCCTGGGGGAAGGCTGCTCTGCTACTTCGGAATCAGACATGGCCGATTGGAGCTATGAATGAATTGGATTCCGGCCCGCTGCTTTGGAGAGTTGCTAGCGGCAACAGTATCGCCGATGCAGCCCCTTCAAAAATGCGGTAAGTGAGCTTATTGGTCTTTTCAACTATGGCGGGGGTTGTCCCGGGCTCACCCAATTTTATATTATTAAGCGACCTCCCCTCCGGTACTCGGTTTCCAAAGTTTTCAAGAGTCCGGTACTCACTTGTGTTGCGCTGGTCAGGTCTCGTGGGATCCGGAGGCTTGGACGTGATTCCCATGCACAGCGTCCCTGCGCGGTGACGTTGAAGAGAAGAGGCGAAGCCTGCAGCAGTGAGTAACGTCGACGTCTTCAAGACCTGTAGTAGGCAGGCCCTTTTGAGTGAAGTGGGCGGAGTTTTCTTCAGAAATTCCCGCCGTTGAGCAGGCGATGGCGCAGCAATGAATTCCCGAGACTCAGGCGGCCATCTTGGGCACCATGATGCGGCTATTCACTGACAGCAAGCCGCGGCAGTAGAACGGCACAAAAGTCAACAAGAATACTCTTTGATGCAGCGATTTTCTTCCTCTTGATAGCGCAACACTGCACAGCGCTTTTGAAGGTTTTAGGCACACTTTTTGCATGTTTTTCAGTCCACAACGTCCCATTTAAGCAAACAGGCAATTTGTCACTTGGCAGTATGGTTAAGGCACAAAGTTCACGCTTTCACTATTACTTCAGAAACGTGCGGATCCTGTTCGTAGCATAATGTAGCATCCCCAAAATGTAGCATCCCCAAGTCAGGGAAGTATGAGGGACTGACCTGGGGAATGCCAGTGATGGGGAGGCTGGCACGTGGATCCTCTGGGGCACTCTTTGGGTTCTTGAGGGACACAGCCAGGTGTAGTGTGAGGTGCCCTTGGTGTTGGTAGATTAACGTGCCTGTGGCTGGGTGTCCCTGATCTCCGTGACGCCAGTACTGGTAACGGTGGCACACCGATTTGATAAGAGGAATAATTGAGGTGCAGACTTGGATAGTAAACCAGATCTTCACTTTACTGAACAGTAACAAACAGCAAACACTTTCTTGACAGTTCCTCAGAAGACGATTGGTTTCAGCAGGCTTTAAGTTATAGTACATTAATGGCAGGCTTATATTTAGCAAGGTAATTCACAGAGAGTTAAAGCAGGACTTCTGCAGTACAGGCGACTTTACTCTCTTCCTGACTTCCTGAATCCTGGCTGGCAAAATATACTCCAAGGCCCCAATGCCCTATCTCTGGCTTTTATACTTGGGATTACAATTACTGAGTACCTCCTCTGGTATTTGTAGTACCTCTTGCATTCTGGAATGGTACAGCTTGGCTCCTGCTGACCTGCCTAGGCCTGAGACATGTGGCCTTCACAGACTCCAGGGTCTGCACTGAACTCTAGCCTGCTCTGGCCTAGCTATTTATATCTTGGCTCTTTAGCTCCCCCTGGTGGCCTATAACTAAATAACACCCTTGCAGGCCTGTACATGGAAGCACCTTAAAGGTAAATGACATTACAATATATATACAACCAATCTCCCCACAGATGAGGGGAGCGACAGCCCCCAAGTGACCCTTCTGTAGTGTCGGGCATCACAACTCCCGTACACTACAAAAGAAAACAGATCTGCCAGGGTAATCTGATGTCTTCCAGGGAGAAAGGAAAGCTCGGACATGAAAAACAGGTATTGGGGGCATATGTATGCAGAGTGAGGGGTGTTAGGATCATATAAAAAGAATTTTAATTTTGGGACTGGACAACCTCTTTAACTTTTAAATGACAGACCGCTGAAATCAACTTACCTGTCTCTACTTTATGGTGCCGTTAGTATGGGCAGCACACAGTTGATGACAGGGTCCCTTTAAGCTGATGAAAAGCTGTTGCTTTCAAACAGATCATTTTATTCTATCCCAATACCCATGGACTTTATGGGCTTGCCATTACTTGCAATGATCTCCAGCCAGGACTCAGGTGGCTGGGTTAGTAGGCTGGAGTCCCAGAATTTTTCAAAGGTGGGCTGCTGAATAGTGGTGACTTGAGACCCAGTGTCCAACAAAGCTTCAAAAGGCACCCCATTGATCCGGACATTTATTTTTGGACGGGATCCCACATAACGGGGCATCCAGCTTGGATCCCTTGGACCTAGTGGTCTACCTCCCGAGGGGCAGTCCTCAGCCTCGGCGGTGGCCCATTTAACTGCCAGCATGTAGATTCAGTATGGCCCAACTTTTTGCAGTAATTACAGACAGGCCGTTTGCGGTTCTTAAACCGGTCACTTGAACGTCTCCCAGGATCTCTATGATAAACCACCTGGTAAACAGGGGGTAAAGGCCTCTGAGGTAGAAGGAACTCATCTTCTGACATTAACGGTTTTTCCCACTCTTCTAGTTTCTTTCATACTTTTTCTAGGCTCTTAGTGAGATAGTTAACCTGCTCCATCAAAGCAGCCACTGTGTCAGAGGCTGGGGCCTGGGCTGCTTGGCTGGCCCCTGGCAGGTTGGTATCAGGCAGCTTAGGGTTACAGACAGGTGGCTCAAGAGGGGCTACTGGTTCAGTAGGCAGGTTTTAACCCAGAATACTAATGGCCAGCTTCTTAAAGTCCAGAAAGGTACTACTAGGGTGTTGGGCCGACAGCATTTTCAATTGAGTCTTTAAATGTTCATTATTTGCACCCGCAATAAATTGTTCCCTCAGGGTTTAGTCTTGGGGACTATTTGGATAACGGCCCTTAAGGCCTCTTGGAGGGATAGAGCAAAATCACGGAGTGACTCGCCAGGCTTCTGTTTTTTACTGAAGAAGCGCATCTTTACTTCAGACACTGTCCGAGCTTCAAAGGTGGTACTGAGGCGGTCAAAAATTTGCTCCATGGTGCTCCTTTCAGAACTGGGCCAGGACATGACTTCTCAGCGGGCTGCTCCTTCTAACTGGGCTAAAAGGATCTTCATTTGCTGCTCAGCGGTGAGGGGTTAGAGCCTAAACAGGGCCAGTATTTTGTCCTTAAAGTCCTTTAAATTATGAGCCTCCCCTGCGTAGCGTGGAAACAATGGGGCCCCAAAGTAATACGGCATAGTCAGTGGCATCCTGTTGGTGGCTGTAGTACCGCCTGCGGCCACAGGCTCCCTGGGGAAGGCTGCTCTGCTACTTGGAATCAGACATGGCCGATTGGAGCTATGAATGAATTGGATTCCGGCCCGCTGCTTTGGAGAGTTGCTAGCGGCAACAGTATCGCCGATGCAGCCCCTTCAAAAATGCGGTAAGTGAGCTTATTGGTCTTTTCAACTATGGCGGGGTTGTCCCGGGCTCACCCAATTTTATATTATTAAGCGACCTCCCTCCGGTACTCGGTTTCAAAGTTTTCAAGAGTCCGGTACTCACTTGTGTTGCGCTGGTCAGGTCTCGTGGGATCCGGAGGCTTGGACGTGATTCCCATGCACAGCGTCCCTGCGCGGTGACGTTGAAGAGAAGAGGCGAAGCCTGCAGCAGTGAGTAACGTCGACGTCTTCAAGACCTGTAGTAGGCAGGCCCTTTTGAGTGAAGTGGGCGGAGTTTTCTTCAGAAATTCCCGCCGTTGAGCAGGCGATGGCGCAGCAATGAATTCCCGAGACTCAGGCGGCCATCTTGGGCACCATGATGCGGCTATTCACTGACAGCAAGCCGCGGCAGTAGAACGGCACAAAAGTCAACAAGAATACTCTTTGATGCAGCGATTTTCTTCCTCTTGATAGCGCAACACTGCACAGCGCTTTTTGAAGGTTTTAGGCACACTTTTTGCATGTTTTTCAGTCCACAACGTCCATTTAAGCAAACAGGCAATTTGTCACTTGGCAGTATGGTTAAGGCACAAAGTTCACGTTTCACTATTACTTCAGAAACGTGCGGATCCTGTTCGTAGCATAATGTAGCATCCCCAAAATGTAGCATCCCCAAGTCAGGGAAGTATGAGGGACTGACCTGGGGAATGCCAGTGATGGGGAGGCTGGCACGTGGATCCTCTGGGGCACTCTTTGGGTTCTTGAGGGACACAGCCAGGTGTAGTGTGAGGTGCCCTTGGTGTTGGTAGATTAACGTGCCTGTGGCTGGGTGTCCCTGATCTCCGTGACGCCAGTACTGGTAACGGTGGCACACCGATTTGATAAGAGGAATAATTGAGGTGCAGACTTGGATAGTAAACCAGATCTTCACTTTACTGAACAGTAATAAACAGCAAACACTTTCTTGACAGTTCCTCAGAAGACGATTGGTTTCAGCAGGCTTTAAGTTACAGTACATTAATGGCAGGCTTATATTTAGCAAGGTAATTCACAGAGAGTTAAAGCAGGACTTCTGCAGTACAGGCGACTTTACTCTCTTCCTGACTTCCTGAATCCTGGCTGGCAAAATATACTCCAAGGCCCCAATGCCCTATCTCTGGCTTTTATACTTGGGATTACAATTACTGAGTACCTCCTCTGGTATTTGTAGTACCTCTTGCATTCTGGAATGGTACAGCTTGGCTCCTGCTGACCTGCCTAGGCCTGAGACATGTGGCCTTCACAGACTCCAGGGTCTGCACTGAACTCTAGCCTGCTCTGGCCTAGCTATTTATATCTTGGCTCTTTAGCTCCCCTGGTGGCCTATAACTAAATAACACCCTTGCAGGCCTGTACATGGAAGCACCTTAAAGGTAAATGACATTACAATATATATACAACCAATCTCCCCACAGATGAGGGAGCGACTGCCCCAAGTGACCCTTCTGTAGTGTCGGGCATCACAACTCCCGTACACTACAAAGAAAACAGATCTGCCAGGGTAATCTGATGTCTTCCAGGGAGAAAGGAAAGCTCGGACATGAAAAACAGGTATTGGGGGCATATGTATGCAGAGTGAGGGGTGTTAGGATCATATAAAAGAATTTTAATTTTGGGACTGGACAACCTCTTTAACTTTTAAATGACAGACCGCTGAAATCAACTTACCTGTCTCTACTTTATGGTGCCGTTAGTATGGGCAGCACACAGTTGATGACAGGGTCCCTTTAAGCTGATGAAAAGCTGTTGCTTTCAAACAGATCATTTTATTCTAGCATTTTTATCCATTCACAGTGTGGAAATAATTTATTAAATTTAACCTCTTAGTCACCATCCATACGCCTTTTACGGCAGTCACTAAGGGCGGCCCAGTCTAAGGTCTCCAGTGTAGCAGAGAGTTGGTGCTCGGCTTTCACATGAGAGCGGCACTCCTGCTCTATCAGTCTGGACCGAAAGGAGCACAGATCAGGGCTGTTTAACCCTTACATGTCGTGGGCAATGGCACCTGCTGTCTGTAAGCAGTTACAGAGGAAGTAACCTTTGGCATAATGTAAATGAGATCACGGAGTACCGATGCCAGTGAAGGCAGGTTGGGGACTAGTGTAGACCCCAAGCCTGCTTCCAGCATTTCCCAGCAGGCTACACCGAAAAACAGAATAAAAAGAGATCAAAAAGTGTAATGTGCCCCAAAATAATACCAATGAAATCTACAAGTCATCCCGCAAAAAATCAAGCCCTATTAAGGAATAAAATATAAGAGTTATGGGTCTTGGGATGTGACGGTGCAAAACATTTTCTTTAAAAAAGGGTTTGTATTGCTCAACAGTAGTAAAATGTGAAAAAACTATATATTTAGGTATCACTGTAATCATACTGATCAATGTAAGCGACAATAGAAAAATGAAAAAAATGCTTAGTCAAAAAGGCCCAGAACAGGTTGGTCACTAAGGGGTTAATTAGTTATTAGATTAATTAAGAAAAAACATATATATTGTATATTCTATGTCTGACAGCTTTACAACTTAGGTGCCTCCAAAGAATTACTTGAGAAGAGAGTATCACAAGAACTCATTTTTTGGCACTTTGACTTTAAGTCCCACTGGTTCAGTTTGAACTTTTCAGATTGGAAATGTCAGATCACTATCTGAGCAGGTATCTTTAGTTTTAGTGTATGTTTTGGGATCTAGAAATGTCTGGAAGGAAACATTATGTTGACAGTTTAAGTGCTTGTCATTGCTTGTTATCAAATAAAAATCAATTCTAGTCTAAGCAAACTTTCAAACAGTACCTTAAAATATTACTTAGTTCTATATCTGGCCACCCTTCTACAACCCTTCCTTCCCAGGAACACGCCTCATATTTCAAGACAAAGATTGACACTGTAATCTGCACTCTTTTCCATACATATGCTTTGTCTTTGACCCATAGACAGAGGGGAAGCCTACAATCTGCTTTTCCATTCTCATCTGACAACCTGCCCTCTTGGTCCACCTCCTCTAATCAACTAAATTGCTATTTTTCCATTTTCATTCTACATATTACTAGAGTTTCAATCCTTCTTCCTCAACCATATATTAGCTATGTACTTCAATTATTGATTCCACCTTATCAAACTATCTCTAACAACTTTTATTTACATATCTTTTGAAAGACTTGTCATTAACAGATTGCCCAGCTATCTCACTACTTACATTTTTCTTTACCTTCTTTAGTATGTTTTTGATCATTGTATCCTATAGGAACTGACCTCACCAAGGGCAGGGCAGAAAAGGATTAACTCACAGACAGCAAGATCTCAGCTAATTTTACAACCAGCAGGAGTTCCCTTCACATCAAGGATCTGATTATCCTCCTTATATTCTCGGCAACAGCTTGTCCCAACAAACAGATACCCGGAGACCATTTTGGCTGGTCTCTGGGATCTTCACTGTGACCGCAGCTGTCTAATAACAATGCGGTCACAATGATCTACAGCGCCACAGGATGCCAGCAAATCTTGATGTAACCTGCCACTTTTATTTGGTGGGTTACAGTGAATATCTTACCATCCCAACACATGAAGTCGTGCAGCGGTAAGCAAGTTGTTTAGGCCATCTCCAACTTATCTAAAAACACCTTGCAAATTCAACCAATTGTTATCAGAGAAACAGATGTGTCCTTCCTTACCTTTCCTCTTGGCTGGACATATCCTGATACTGTTTGTGTGTCAAAGGATTACCAGCTGGCTCTATTGCAATCTATCATGTATACAGCCACCAGACAATTCTTAATTGGTAATTCTTCCATTAATATGACTTATCATTGTCAGTCAATTCATTAATTACCAATTTCCTTCAGAATTCAGTTTAAACGTCTTACCTTATCATTCAAGACCCTTAGTAACTCTGAACCATATTGTAGAGTATATCTGAAACATTCACACACCAGACATGACATGGACATGACCACCACTACCACATGTCAAGTCAGCAGCGTGGGAACCATATGCTCTAGCACCACTTGACTCCCATTGTATTCCTAAAGTCATCACACGCATCATCGCATTTTGATGCAGGATTTACACATAATGATATCTGGCACTGACAGCTCTCTGGTGAACACAGATGAAAAGTAAGAGTTTAATATCTCCACCTTTCTATTCTCCTCCACAATTATATTCCCATGGTTATCTTTTAGAGTGCCAGTATTATTATATTTTCTTTTTGGCATTTATATAGTTCTAAAAATTTTTAGATTTACCGTATTTTAATGTTGTAAGCAATTTGTTTTTCTGTGGCTATTTTAGCCAACTTTATTAAATTTTTATATTTCCTTTTGAGATTTTTGTAAGCCTCTGTCACACTGCTGTCCCCAGGAGGCATAGGCGTCGCTCTTCTCTCCTGTATTGCAGGTATGGCCAACTTGCGGCTCTCCAGTTGTTGTAAACTACAACTCCCACCATGCTCTGCTGTAGGCTCATAGTTGTAGACTGTCCGGGCATGATGGGAGTTGTAGTTTTGCAACAGCTGGAGAGCCTCAGGTTGGCCATCCTGGCTGTATTGGAACCAGTTCTCAGTAAACTTCCTTTTAGCATTGTGAGAGTTAATCCTTTCCTATTGCTTCCTGTCCAGCTGCTGACTAAGGTACTGATCAGCCTCCCTATTTAACTGGGCTAGGATTTGGCGAAGGTGGGATCTCTTGTCTGACTACCCGTGTACCATACCTTGCCTGACTACCGATTATGCTTCTAACTGCCTGCTCTGACCTTGGGATTGTAATCTCGATTATGCATGTACTCAGCCTATCACAACCTTGGAATTGCTATCTGGAATACACATATTCTCAGCCTGCCCTGACTCTAGACTATATTCAGATTACGCTTTTTACCTGTTACCTCAGTGCATCCCACCGTTGTCTCTGACCCCCATAGGTCAGCTGCCATCTACACCAGGACTACTCCAGGAGGTAGCGGCCTGGTTGGATCCCTGTAATGAAGTCTAGATCTCAGGACAACGCTGTTAGGTTTGGACCAAAGTCAAACTGGACACATTAGGTCCACACCCACTGCCCGTTACAGCTGGAATGCTTTTTCTGAACCCATGTACTTTAATTATTTAAATGTTTTTTGTTTAGTCTTATTACTGTATGTCTAGTACATTCTTTTTATTTCTGGACATTTTGTTAACCGTGGGTATAAACTTACTACAGGATTTATGTAATATCTATTTAAGAACTCCATATTTAGCTTCAGTATACCTTTTACTATAACAGGATCCCAGGCTATAACACTAAGCTCCTCCCTTAGTCGACTGAACTAAGCTTATCTAAAGTTCCAGGCATTTGTAGCTCCCTTTGTAGGGTCTCATAGGCAATTGTCAGTGTAATGCTGACAATCACAATGCATTACAATATGCTATGTATTGCAATGCATTGTAGAAGGACTCAGACCCCCAAAGTCTCCTAGCAGGACAAAAATAAAAAGTAAAAAACAGTTAAATAAAATGTAAAAGTTTCAAGTGTAGAAAAAACATATTAGATTTTGCTGCGTCTGTAACGACCAACTCTATAAAAATATGACATGACCTACCCTTTCAGGTGAATGCCAGAACAGTCTTCTTTCGTCACCTAGTCTCACAACAAGTATAATATCGAGTGATCAAAAAGTCGCTTGTACCCAGGGTCACTTCTACCCTAAGGTGAGATGAAAATCTCACCTCAGATGGCATTTTGTTAAGTCTTTGAGGGAGTGACATCGGTGCAGCAGTTAACAAACACTGGCCAATACCATCTCCTCCTCTTTGTCTACTCTCTGTGTCTGGTCACTTCTTAGTTCCTGTTCTTTTCCCGAATCCACACAGTGCTGACTCTATCTGTGGCTTACCTGTGATGACATAACCAGTCAGTGTTGTGGAGAAAAGAAGAAACTAACTTGCTGCTGTTCAGACTGCAGAGCACTTTTCCTGTATTTGAGTAGAGCAAGTGAAGAGTGGTGACTAGAACGGAGCACAACTCCCACTTAGGTCTGATTGGGTGCTGCCTTCTTCACTTTCACTAAGAAAAGCAGCTTGTTCCTCAGCTCAGAGCAGAGACCCCACCCACCAGTCCAGTCTATTGCAGAGCAGCATGGAACAGCTCCCTCCCCATCCTCCCATAGCCCTGCCCTCTCAACAACATAGCCACAGTAGCTTATACAAGATTGGGGTTACTATAACCCATGAATCCCTATTTGGCCTAACTCCTGTTCACACAGGCTGATATAGAGCCTGCAGCTTTTACCTTCTCCTGCCTCTGAAGGGTCTCACAGCTAGTAATCAGGCAGACAGGAAAGCAATTAGCACAGGAGACTGAAATAAACTTGTCCTTTGCTCCCCACCCCTGTGGATGCCCTCAGCTGATTTCCTGGGATGTCTGGAGAATGAATTTCTTATTGCCTTTACATACTTCGCACACTTCCATGTTTTATTTGGTTAAATCGAGGTATCTAAGCCTTGCCTTTGGGAATGACCTGACCTGACCCTGACTGGAAACGCCCACTTATGAGCGGTGTTTGAGTTGCCTGCACTGTCTGTGAAAGTAATGGACAGTCCCACCAAATTTGGGACATCTGTAATAAGTGTGTTTTATACATACAGTGATCCCTCAAAATACAATGGCCCCAGGATAAAATATTTTCAACATACAATGGTCATTTCTGACCCATCGTAAGTTGAAACTAGACTCAACATACAATGCCTCAGACTCAGATCCAACCAATCACGACCACTTCTCTGGTAAAATAGCTGTATTAGTTGCTAGTTAGCAGCTGTTCCTGACTGTTATATGTAGGGACTTGTTTTATCTGTCTTAGTTATCTGCTTATTTTTCTTAAATCTTCATTTCTCTTATCTTGGATGACACTTTGGGGCTTTGGAACCAATTACTCAACTTACAATGGTTTCAACATACAATGGTCATCCTGGAATCATGGGACCAATTAATATTGTATCTTGAGGAACCACTGTGTATGTGTGTGTGTATATATATATATATATATATATATATATACAGGTTGCAATAACACCTCTATATGTGTGATATGCAATAACACCTCTACATCTGCTGCTACTCAGAAGTGTAGCAGCTCATTAGCTGGTATATATTGGTGTGTTCACTGCTGGTAGATATGTATGTGTGTGTGGTTTATTCTCTGCTGGTAGATATTTATGTCTGTGGTACTTTCACTGCTAGTAGATATTTGTGTGAGGTATATTCACTGCTGGTATATATTTATCTGTGTGGTACATCCACTGCTGGTATATATATTGTGGTAAGGTGCAGGGTGCCGTCGTGGATGGCAGGTATGTGTCACCGAGGTTCATAGCCTCGGTGAGGTAAGAGCCCGTTTTTGTTGATGTCAGCAGCAGCTAGTGCTACTGACAGAGTTTAAATAGCATGGCTGCAAAGCCGATCCGGGCCGGCTCTTACCGGGAGCAGCTAAAGTGTAGGGTGGGTGGCTGCTCCCACGACCCAGTCCTGGTTTTGGGCTGGGTTTAAAAGCTCAGCCAGCTCAGCAGCTGGAGGCTGTGATTATCCTGGAGCTGCTAACAGGGCTGAGGAGTTCTCTGTCCTGGAGGAAAGAGCTCAGCAAGGAGGTGCTTTGTTCCTGGCTACCTGAAGCTGGATTCTCCTGCGGCTGGGCCGACAGCGTGGTGCGAACCTGCACCTACACCTCCCAGGTGACTGAACCTGTGTTGGCCTGTTTTTGTTTTGCCACGTTATTTCCGTTGTGTGTGAACTGTCACCAAAGAGACTGTTTTTCATTTATGGTGTGCAAGTGTAAATAAAACAATGTTTGTTGCACAATCTGGACTCCTTGTTTTGCCTCTAAACTGCACCCGCACCGCTGTCTACCAGAGCGACTCCCCACAATATTCATGTGTGCGGTATATTCACTGCTGGTGTATATTTATGTGTAGTACATTGACTGCTGGTATATATTTTTGTGTGAGGTATATTGTCTGCTAGTAGATATTCGCAATAGAATAGTCGCCCATATATTCGCAAAATATCGCGAATTCGAATATTGCCCCTGCCGCTCATCACTAATATTAACTGCTGGTATATAGAGGTGTGTATGGTATATTTACTGAGGGTGTATATTTATGTTTGTGGTATATTGACTGCTAGAAGATATTGGTGGGTGTGGTATATTGACTATATATACTGTATATTGGTGTTGTGGTATATTCACTGCTGGCATATATTTATTTGTGTGGTACATTCACTACTGGTATATAATTATGTGTGAGGTACATTCACTGCTGGTATATATTTTATATGTGTGGTATACTGACTGCTGGTGGATATTGGTGGGTGCTGTATAACCACTGCTGGTATATATTTATGTGTGAGGTATATTTACTGCTGGTATACTTTTATGTGTACAGTACTTTCACTGCTGGTATATATTTATGTGTGTAGTATATTCACTGCTGGTATACTTTTTATGTGTACGGTACATTCACTGCTGGTATATATTTATGTGTGTGGTATACTGACTGCTGGTGGGTGCAGTATAATCACTGCTGGTATATATTTATGTGTGAGGTATATTGACTGCTGGTATATTTTCATGTGTACGGTATATTCACTGCTGGTATAAATTTATGTGTGTGGTATGTTCACTGATGTTATAATTTGATTAGTGTTGAGCGAATAGAAGCATCTGAAACAGTATTTGATCCGAAGTTTAAGAAAAATTCCTTGCGCTTCGTGGTAACGAATCAGATTTTTTCTAAAATGGCTGCTGGACATGAAGTGAAAGTAAGTGTGAGCTGAGTTTAGGGAAAGAAGTGACAAGCACTTATGCACTAGGGACAGTGTTTCAGAAAGCTTATAATTGTAGAATATTGGATGAGGGCAGTGCAGGGAGATTGTGGGGAGAGTTTTTAGACACTGTCGGGAGAGCATACAGAGTTAATCTGTTAGTTTATACCTAGAATTACTGTGCCTCAGTATCCCACTGCATGTATCTTGTTCAATTGCTGCTACAATCCCTGTTAATCTGTTAGTTTATATGTACAATTACTGTATTGTACCTCAGTATTAGAGGATGGTCTGATATATCACTGTCTGCATCTTGTTGAACTGCTGGCACATTTGCAGTTAATCTGTTAGTTTATATATAGAATTACTGTGCCTCAGTATTAAAGGACGGTCTAATATATCACCGCGTGCATCTTGGTGAACTGTTGCCAAATTCCCAGTTAATTTGTTAGTTTATATATAGAAATACTGTGCCTTAGTATTATAAGGGCGTCTAATATATTGCCGCATTTCTCTTGCTCAACTGTTTATCTTGCTCAACTGTTTATCTTGCTCAACTGTTGCGACATTCAACGCTAATCTGTTACATTACTGATACAATTACTGTACACTATGGCCAACAGACAATTGATTGGGCCCTTCAAAGGAATGTACAGTGACAAAAATGTTGCTGTAGCCAGCACAAGTAGCAGCAGAAGAAGGAGTGGTGGTAGCAGCAGCCACAGAGCTGCCACTATCATCCAGCGGTCATGGTTTAACCAGCAATCCAGCTTCACTGGAATGGTTGACTCACTCTTAAATATCATCTCAAGTGACAACAGATAAACACAGCCAGAAATTGGGGGTTCCTCTGACACTACGCTTAGTTGGCATGGCCCAGGAACTGAATCTGTGCTCTTACCTGTCCTAAACCAGCCTCTTGCTTTTGCTGCTCCTTCTGCCAGCAGTAAGTAAGGTATGCCTCCCACTCTACCCACTTTTCAGCGAGGATGAGTTTTGTGAGGACAGTCAGCAGTTAAAGACTAGCATATACTTGGAGTAGAGGTCCACTGCAGACTTCTCTAGGCGTACAACTACCGATGATGACAGTCGGGTGGGAGTACATGTTGCGAGAGGTCAGGGACGTGCACAAGAGACAGGTAAGGGTCACACAAGTGACGACCAAACAGATGTAGATGATGATGCAGCCGATCGCACATGGGAGCCAGGTGAAGAGGAGGTATCGTTGTCATCAGGGTGTGAGGATGGCAGCATGCCCATAAGCAAGCAAGGTGGAAATGTGCCCGTGAGACAGCAGGATGAAAGCGGTGAGAGATCTGCAGCCAAATGCTAGAGGGGTACACCATCTGCTGCTCGGGAGACTACCTGTAAGGTACAGACTAGCAGTGCATGGGTCCAAAAACATGGAGTGTCACCATAAGATGGCATGGGAAAACCGTGCCACTCATTTAGTCTTACAGCCTGATGCAGCAATCCCTGCATCTCCCACTGGCCCACACCACCTCTTCAGCAGTCAGGACTCGTCAATGTCAGCAGAAGGAAGCTGTCATCCCTTCCCATCAATTTCAATGTCGTTTATTGCTTCTGAAGCTCTTCCTTCTCCTCATCACGTGTTTCAACAGCAATCGATCATCGAGGTGATTGCAAAAGACAACAGTATGTGTGCACTCATCCAATGAGTTAAGCCAAGTTACTGGCACTACAGTCCCTCCTTTCCATGAAGTTGACTATTGAAGTACGGTAGTACATAGTACAATCTGGAAATCATTCTTTTTATGCACCCCTTAGGGGGCCAGGTCTTAATGATGACCATCCTCATCTTTTGCTGGCTTTACTTCTTCCAAATCATCTCTCCATATCCTAGAAAAGACAGCAAGATGCAGAGAGAGGAGGAGCTGGATTTTCCTGATGACGTAACATTGGTAATAGATGATGTGGAAGGAGGAAAAGCAGATAGCAGAAGAAGTGTTCTTCCACAAGTAGGGCAGAAGAGCAGTTGGGGTTGGAGTAGTGGGTTTGCAGCTAGAAGGGTGGAGGGCTGTCTTCTTGTGTCACTCCGGGAATGCCCTATGACCATTTTTGTCTCTGCTTTTATCAGTTTGTTGGTCCAACTGCTGGTCACCTGCTGCACCATGTGGTACTCTTCATATGTAGTTTCAGGATCCAAGGGTTAAAGGTAAGTATAACTTTAATTAGTAGGTAAAATGTATATAGTGGTCAACTATTGCCCCAATGTGGCCCCTTTATGCAATTCTCATACAAAAGTATAATTTTCAGGAGATTGAAGGCCACAATAATTTGCATATTTTGCCACGCACATAACCAGCTAAACCTCATACGAGCAACAGTCCCTGTTTTGCTAACATATTATATGGCATCTACTAGTTTTCAGGCTCTTGTCCTTTATGGCAATAATCCTGCGGCCATGTTTGATCCATCCACCATGTTCAGCCCATCTGCCATTAACTGTAATACCTGTTTAAAGCGAAATACCATCCGGTTCATAGTATACAGTATATTTGTATAGTTTTCGATTTTACACTTGCAACATGGAAATCATTCTTTTTTTTAACAGGATTCATGTGAACAGTGTTAAAAATAATTTCTCTTCTTTCAGTAGTTTTCTATTTGACAAAACAGAGCCACTTGCAATTTTATTGTATACATTTTATATTTATTCTCAGTCTGTTTTTGAAAGTCCTTCATTGTTTGTATTTTTTCCGAACATATAGTACAAGTTGAAAAAACTATAATTCCATCAAGATTTTCAGGTTCTGACATCACGGAGTGCACTGTGCGCTCAAAATGACATAATTTTTGCAGCTCAATACGAATACGGCGATACCAAAATTGTATGTTTGTTTCAAATCCACTACGTTTAAAAAATAAAATCCTTTGAAAAAAATTCTTTGCATCCGCATTTTCTGACAGCTGTGCCCCTCACTTGGAGTAGAGGTCTACTGCAGAAATAGGCCCCGCTGTGCCCCCTCACTGAAATATGCCCAGCTTTGCCACCCTCAGAAATATGCCAAGCTGTGCCACCCTCATTTTCTACGCCTCCCCTTTATGCCACCACACAGTATTTGTGTGAGCATTGTACCCTCTTCACAGATTATGCCCAGATATATGCCCCTCACAGTAATATACCCAGTTATGTGCCCCCTCACAGTAATATGCCTAGTTATGTGCCCCCTCACAGTAATATGACAAGTTATGTGCCCCTGACAGTAATATGCCCAGTTATGTGCCCCCTCACAGAAATATGCCCAGCTGTGCCCTTTCACAGAAATATGTCCAGCTGTGCCCCTTCAGAAATCTGTCCAGCTGTGCCCCTTAGAAATATTCCCAGGACTGTGGCCCTCGGAAATATGCCCAGGACTGTGCCCTCTTCACAGAAAGTAAAAAAACAAAAACTTTACATACTCACCTCCTTCAGCAGCAGCAGCAGCAGCAGCAAGATCCACATCGGCTGCACTGGTTTGTGGAGGAGGAGGAGCAGAGGCTAACTGCTGGTGGGCCCGCCCTCTGCACTGACTAGACATGTGGAGCGCCGGCAGTGGGGAAGAATGATGGAGCAGGGAGCCGATGGCTCTCTACTTCATCATTACAGGCACTGTCGCTGCTTCCTTTGGAAGCAGGGACAGCTGCCGAAAGCAGGAAATACCTCCCCATACCAGAACCACGGGACAGCCACTGAAATTTGGCACTGTTCTGCCGGATCAGGGATGGTTGGGAGGTATATATTAAAGGGGGATATAAAACCCCTATAATGACCCCCCAATGCCCGGGGCCCTCATATAGGTTATACTTACCCCACTCCCCAGCACTCGCGCCGCTCCTGCTCCTCGCACGGCCGCTGCTGCATCTCCCCATCACACCGATCAAAACATCCGGCGACGGGGGCAGGGGCGGACTGAGAACCCTCAGGGCCCCGGGCAAAATAAATCAAGGGCCCCCTTCCAGGCCCCACCCATGCCCTACCTCCAGCCACGGCCATGTTATACCTCCAGCCACACCTATATCCCGCCTCCACTACCTGGTCACACCACCATCGTTATGACTCTGATCCCATCACTACAGAAATACAGGGCACTTACCTATTACGTCCAGTGACGTCATCTTTGATGTAGATGTTTTCTGTCCTCGTCTTCTCCTTTCAGACCTTCAGACCAGACCGCCATGTTGTCGCCATTTTCCATCTCTGCAGTTTAACAAAAAAAATCTTAATATATAAAATGATCGATATCGCGCTATTCAGTACTATTTAGACTGTGAGTTCACACTTAATGCTACAAATCTAGTACTAGTGTTTTTACTCAGATGGTAGTATTGCCTACCTTCTCTGTCTTCCCAGTCTTTATGTTACTTGCAGTACCAGCGGTTCTGTGGTTTCTTAGATATGCGGGGATTCCTAATTATACTTTGGAGTGTGCCCTGGCCGGTGGCACGAGCTCCGATCCCCTGTGCTCACGCTCCGGCTAGGAGCGAGTGACGTCACTGCCGAGGAGCTACGGGGTTAGAGGAGAGGCAAAACACCTATGGCTTCAATCCAACGTCGTTCTTCGTCAGGGATCCCTGACAAGCGCCATCTCCGTCCTGATGTTTGATGCCGCCGCGTCTGCCCTGGGGATGGGCCCCTACTGACCACGGGCCTCGGTCCATGCCCGAGTGCCCTAATGGTCAGTCCGCTCTGCGGGGGTCAGCCAATAGCAGGCCGAGCCAGGGACCAGCCTCCCTAGCATCACCCACCATGTGATGTGATGTTTTGATCTGTGCTGCAGGGAGATGCAGCGGCGGCCGTGCATGTAGCAAGAGCGACATGGGTGCTAAGGAGCGTGGTAAGTTTAACCTATATAAGGGACCTGGGCATTAGGTGCTGGTGAACACCCAGGAATTTTGTCTAGGGGGTCTGAAAGAAAAAAAGTGGCACGCGTCATTTTTCTAAGCCCATCCTACAAATAAAAATGCAAAAAAATTGTCCCTGCCTATTATTATAAGGCCTTTTACATGTAATAGGCCACTCACAACAAACACTGTACAGCTGAAATTATATTGTTGAGGATGAAGGTAAGAGTCTCACCCCCATCCTACATAGATGCACTGTACTCAATACTCAGGACCCCGACATAATGATCCTGTACTCACACTGCTCCCGACTTAGCTCCATTGCAGGAGCTGTTGCAGTTTCACTTCCTCCCTCCTAGTCCTGAAGGCGGCAAAAGAGGAGTGGAGGAGGAGCTGCGCGAAATTGAAGATGTGTAGGTCCGGGTGGGGGCTCGGCTTTACACATCATACAGAGAGGGAGGGCCTCTCCTGGCTGCACTGCCTGCTTCACATTATACAGTAGACAACAGCAGGATACAGCCAGAAAGCTCCTCCGCTCTCTTCCCTCCGCAGATCCTGCTGAAGGCCTGTGGTACCCCATACAATCCGCCACCCGCCTGTGGCCTGCTGCCCCTTGACCTGCTGCCTCCCTTGGCCGTCCTCACCCAGTTCTGAATACTCCTTCTGCAAATGACAGGGGGCAGAGCCGGAGCATCTCCTCTCCTACATAGCGCCACATACCTCTTACATCCATTGATGTCACCTTTGATCTAGATTAGTGTTGATCGAGCACCTGAGCACAATGGAAGTCAATGGGAGAACTCGAGCATTAAACCAGGCACCTCTTGCTCTAAAGAGGGAGGGTGTCTGGTTCACATGAAAAGGTCAGAAATTTATGGAAACACCACTGAAATGGTTCGGGAACAACATGGGGTGGATGTCTGGATGCATCTAGGTCGCTGCTGGGAACAATGTTGTCCGAGTAGTTCGCCAATTTTACAGACTGACAATAATACACACAAAACCGAAGATAAAATCGATTTCAGAGGAAAATTTGTTAGGAAACATTTTTCCTGTATATTTACTTGTATATAAAGAGTCACTTCTGCCAAAAATGACAAGGAAGAGGCACTCCAATACAACCTGTATATCACATAAAGGAGGGCCTCATTCACATTCTGGTACAATTGTTCAGGTAGTGGGACTCCTACACTCATAAAGCCTATGCACTAAGTGAAAGGGCTGCCAAAATTACAAGGAACCGGCACTCCAATACACCCTTTATTACACATAAAAGAGGGCATCATACACACCCTTAAAAATTATGATTGATGGCCTGCTGGGGACCGTCAAAAACATTAGGAGCAAGGGCCTGCTGGTGACCCTTCAAAACCTTAGGGGTGAGGGTCTGCTGCTGAGCTGACCATCTAAAACATTAGAGGCGAGGATCTGCTGCTGAGCTCACTCTCTAAAACATTAGGGGCGAGTGCCTGCTGCTGATCTGACCATCTAAAACATTATGGGCGAGGGCCTGCTGCTGAGCTGACCATCTAAATGATTAGGGGCGAGGGCCTGCTGCTGAGCTGACCATCCAAAACATTAGGGGTGAGGGCCTGCTGCTGAGCTGACTCTCTAAAACATTAGGGGTGAGTGCCTGCTGCTGATCTGACCATGGAAAAATTATGGTTGAGGGTCTGCTGCTGAGCTGACTTTCTAAAACATTAGGGCGAATGCCTGCTGCTGATCTGACCATTGAAAAATGATGGGCGAGGGCCTGCTGCTGAGCTGACCATCGAAAAATTAGGAGTGAGGGCAGCCTAATAAGCATGTTGATATGATGGAGGAGGAGGAGGACGAGAAAAGGAAGCTTGAACCATATACCCTTTTTTGTGGTGGAAGGGGTCCATGGGAATACAGTGTATTCAATACACCATAAAAGCCACATTTAAATTGCCGTTATGTTTAGCCACTTCGCTGTCCTCATCAGGAGGATGACTCTCAATCTCCTCATCCTCGCTGACCAGATGGAATAAACCTGATATGGGTACTACCCTCTGTAGCGGAGGCAACCGTCTCCTGCTTGCTTTTCCTCCTCCTCCTCATTATCATCATCTAGTTTGCGCTGAGAAGACGAAATTAGGGTGGTCTGGCTATCATTCTGTGTTCGGTCTTCCCCCCATTTCCACCTCTTCCACATGCAAAGCGTCCGCCTCATTGTGAGTAGTGATGAGCGGTAGGTGCCATATTCGATTTCTGACGAAATTCGCGAATATTCGAAAGAATATTCGCTTTCATATTCGTCGAAATCGAATATTCGTCATTATTCTAGTTATCGCGATTAATATGCGATTTAAATAATTGCGTATTGCGATTTTAACTTAGGCTACTTTCCTATTGGTTTCATATCTAGAATTATAGCAAAGATGACGAATATGACTAATGTATTCGTCATATTCCTCAAAACGAAGATAACGAAGTATTCTACATCTTCGCTTAGCAACCTATTTGTCAACTTCGCTAATTCTAGCAATCAAATAGGAAGGTTGACTATAGAGACAACTGTGTTTAATTCGCTATGCGATTATATAATTTTTTTTTAATAAATAGAATAATTATAATTATTATCAAGTAATATAATTATTCTATTAAAAAAATTTTTAAAAAAATCGCATAGCTGAATTTAACACAGCTGTCTCTATAGTCAACCTTCCTATTTGATTGCTAGAATTAGCGAAGTTGACGAATAGGTTGCTAAAACGAAGATGTAGAATACTCGCTATCTTCGCTTTGAGGAATATGACTAATACATTCGTCATATTCGCTAATACTACCAAGCCAACCATAGTAAACCAGGTCTAAGTAGAAATCGCAATGCGATTAATTCAAGTTATATTAATCGCATTGCGATTTCAACTTAGAGCTGGGTTTATAATGGGTCAGCATGCTAGAATTAACGAAGTTAACGAATATGGAATATAGCAGCAGTGCTAAGTTGAAATCGCAATGCGATTAATTTAACTTGAAGTAATCGCATTGCGATTTCAACTTAGCACTGCTAGTGCTATTACTGCTATATTCTATATTCGTTAATCCTAGCCTATGTAAGATAGCAGTGCTAAGTTGTAATCGCAATGCGATTAATATAACTTGAATTAATCACATTGCGATTTCAACGTAATTCCTCAAATCCGACAGTACATTTTAGTATATGGAGACGTTCCCATGGTGAGGGGGACGCTCCATGAGCACGGAAGTCGGCAGAAGCGGCAACGGGCACTGACTAGAGCAGCCAGAGCCAGGAATCCTCAGGACAGGTAAGAACTACTTTTGGGAAGTGGGAAAGAAAAAATATAACTAAAAAAAAACAAAAAAAACGAATATTCGAAATAGCGAATTTATAGCGCTATATTCGAAATATTCGCGAATTAGCGAAGTGCCGATATTCGCTAAAAATTCGCTATTCGAATATTCGCGCCAACACTCATTGTGAGCAGCGAGCATTTCAGTAGACACAGAAGTGGGATGGTTACGCTGATAATAGCGGCATCGCCGCTCACAATTTGTGTTGATTCCTCAAAGTTGCGTAAAACCGCACAGAGGTCAGACATCTATGCCCACTCGTTGCTTGTGAAGAGCGGAAGCTGAGTGGAAAGGCGACGACCATGTTGCAGCTGGTATTCCACTACTGGCCTGTGCTGCTCACAAACCCTTGCCAACATATGGAACATGGAGTTCCAGCGCGTGCTCACGTCGCACAACAGTCGGTGAGCTGGCAAATGCAAGCCCTGCTGCAGCGTTGCCAGACCGGCGGAAGCTGACCTTCCGAAATGGGCACACACGCGACGCACCTTCACCAGTAGCTCAGGCAAATTGGGGTAGGTTTTGAGAAAACGCTGAACCACTAAGTTGAACACGTGGGCTAGGCATGGTATGTGTGTGAGCTTGCCGAGCTACAAAGCCACCACCAAGTTATGGCCATTATCAGACACAACCATGCCTGGTTGTAGGTTGAATGGCGAGAGCCCCATCTCAGTCTTGTTCCTTATACTCTGCTATAGCTCTGCAGCAGTGTGCTGTTTGTCACCTAAGCAAATAAGTTTCAGCACAGCCTGTTTCATGTTACCCTGCTGTAGGGGCGGCATGCATCACCCCCTGGGCTGCCTGGGGTTTGGTCAGATGACCTCGCTGACCAACCCTGGCTCACCTGCATGTACTTAAGTGGTTCAGCCCCCTTCCCAGATGCCTCAGTGTCAAGGTCCTTGTCTTTTGCTAAAGAGCCTGATAACCACTTGTGTTCCTGACTTATACTTCGTTCCTGGATTCTGTTTATTGTCTGATCCCTGCCTGCCTGCTTGCTTTGACTCTCCTGTTGCCAACCCGGATTGCCTGACCTGTACCTGTGCCGCCTGCCCTGACCTATTGCCTGTCTGACCACATCTCTGCCTCATCCTTCGGTCCTGCACCATTGCTCCTGGTAATGTCCCTGCTCACCTGACTACGCTTATACTTAAGGTACCTACTCAGGTACCTCCTGGTCCACCCGGACCAGCTGCCACTGACTCGGGGATTGCTCTGTAGCTGTAGCTCTGTAGTAGTTCCTGCTAACTACCCTAACAGCTCAAGTCTATCCTCACCATCAGAGGCTTAAGTGAAAACCAGGTAGTTGCTTAGACACGTCCCTCCAGAGTATAGCCAGTCAGTGGCACAGTGGGTTCACACCCGCTGATCTGTGACAGCCCATACTAGTAATCATGTTCCCCATAGCACCCCTAATAGTAATAATTCTCTTTATATTACGACAGTGCAAGAAATACCCCTGCTTAGTGCCCGCAGTTGAGCTAATGTCTCCATAATGTATGCCAGTATAAAATACCCTTATATAGTGCCCCAGTAAATGCCTCCATTGTGCTCCTCTCCCCCTTCCCAATAGAGCCCCCCAAATATGCCAGTAAAAAAATGCCCCTTCTTAGTGTCCCCAGCAGATGCCCCTTTAGTGCTTGTCTCCGCCATAATGTGCCAGTAAATAATCACCCTTCTTAGTGCCATCAGATGCCCCCAGAAATTCCAGTAAAAAATTCCCCTTCTTAGTGCCATCAGATGCCCCCATAGTGCCCCCATAATGTGCCAGTTAAAAATGCCCCTTGTTAGTGCCACCAGATGCCCCATAGTGCTGCTCTCCCCTATAGTGCCTTCCAGGGGAGGACTGGGCAGGGGGGCAATTGCCCCCCGGGCCCCTCTGTTGCCTCTGTAAATGGCCCCCGTATTGTCACCCTGCATGTGCCCTGCTGCGGCCCTGGTGACAATTGGGGGCGGCCGGTGTCAGGCACAGGGAGATGAACGCTTCTATTGTGGAAGCGTTCATCTCCATAGTCATCTGTATCGCCGTCCTCAGCATGGCGATACAGATGTCTGTGCTGCGGCACAGGAGGGAGAGGCATGTCCCTTCCCTGTTCCTCTGATAGGCTGCCAGCACTAGGCTGACAGCCTAACAGAGGCTGGTGCAGGCGGCACGATGATGTCATCGCACCACCGGAGCGGTACAGCGAGGGACACAGGCCGGAAGAGGCCTGCATCGCATCGCTGGAGGTAAGTATAAGTGTTTCTTTTTTGTTTGTTTGTTTTTTATTTTTCTGGGGGCTACTGGCACATGATAAGGTGGGGGGGGAGGCTACTGGCAAATGATAAGGTGAGGGGGAGGCTATTGGCACATGTTAGGGTGGGAGGGAGACTACTGGCACATAGGGGGGCTACTGGCACATAAGGGGGCTACTGGCACATATGGGGGGCTACTGACACATATGGGGGGACTACTGGCACATAAGGGGGGACTACTGGCACATAAGGGTGGCTACTGGCACATATGGGGGGACTACTGGCACATATGGGGGGCTACTAGCACAAGGGGGAGACGGCTACTGGAACATAAGGGGGGATGGCTACTGGCACATAAGGTGGGCTACTGGCACATAAGGAGGGCTACTGGCACAAAGAGGGGACTACTGGCACATAAGGGGGGGGGGCTATGAGCGCTGTGAGCGGCCAACATCTATCCTCTCCGCAATGCTCTGCCTCCTGTGACAGATCAGGAGAGCGGAGGTGTTGGGGCAGAAATAGCTGTCAATGCTGTCAAAGGAGGCTGTGCTCTCCTCCCGCAGCTCCCAGCCCAGCCTCTTGTGACAGCGAATCAGGAAGTAGAGGGGGGCTCAGTGGGCCTCTGGGTGTTACTTGCCCCCTGGGCCAAATTTGCCAGTTAGCCCCTGGTGCCTTCCATGTGCCAGTAGAAAATACCTCTGTGTCATAGTGCCCCCTGTAATGTGCTAGTAAAAAAAAATGCCCTTTTAGAGCCACAAGATGCCCCCATAGTGCTCCACTCCACCATAGTGCCCCCAAATAATGCCCCTATAGTGCCACCAGATGCTTCAAAAATGGTCCAGAAACAAATGCCTACATACAAAAATTAAAAAGAAAAAATAGGACAGTAAGAAATGCCCTAGTGTCATCAGGTGCCCCTATAATGTGCCATCTATAAAAAACAAAAAGACACTAATACTTACCTTCAGGAGGCTGACAGCGATGCGATGCAGGCCTCTTCTGGCCTGTGTCCTCGCTGTGCTGCCTAGCTCAGGCGGCGCGATGATAATGACGTCATCGCACCGCCTGAGCCGGCCTATTAGAAGAACGGGGTAGGGCGATGCCTCTCCCTCCCTGCTCCGCCACAGCATAATGGAAACGCTCATCTCCTACTGCCCCACCACCACCGCCCGCAATTAGGAACCAGGCCGCACCACAGGGATTTAAAGATATAGTTATATATATATATATATTTATATATATATATATATATATATATATATATATATATTTATATATATATATATATATATATATATATATTGAGGAAGGCTCTGGCCAAACGATCGCTTGTGCCACTTATGGGTGAATAAAGTCTCACTATTTTTGGATTATCTACAGGAGTGCAGTCCTATTTTTGTTCTATATTGGTGGGTAAATACCTATTCCCAGATTGGGGCCCTGCACCCACTTTTTCTTTTTTTCTTGGATGGTGCTGCTGACTATTTTTCTTTTATATATATATATATATATATATATATATATATATATTATAAAAATATATGAATGGTTCTAGAGGGATCCAGACCTGTTGGGACCTCACTGTCGCGTGCGCCCTTTAATGTGTAAGGTATATTCACTGCTGGTATATATTGGTGGGTGTGGTATATTTGCTGTTGGTAGAGATTTCCACATTACATTGTATACCAATCAGTTTTTGCCTGGCTCTAGCCAATGAATGAAGTTAGAGAGGTATATATGCTTACTGTGTTTGGTGTTTTAAGCTTGATAAAGTCCGTTGAGGTGGAAACGTCAGCTGTTATTTTTGGGTGCAATAAAGAAGAAACGGTTTAGTGAGATTGGAGTGCCGCTGCTTCTTTTTGCTATTTAAACCAAAATTCTTTGACACACCTACGAGGTCAAATGCTTGGGGGTGTAGTTTCCAAATTGTGTTCACTTTTTGAGGATTTCCACTGCAGAGGTACCTCAGGGTCTCTTCAAATGTAACATGGGCCTGAAAACCATTCCATGACCCTTGCTGTATTACAAGTTAAAGGGAACCTTTCATCAACTTTATGCTGCTCATACTAATGGCAGAATAAAGTAGAGACAGGTGAGTTGATTTCAGTGGTCTGTAATTTATAAGTTTAAACAGGTTTCTACCTAGTTTTCTCCTTCCTCTCTAGGAGAGAACTGCCAACCATCAGCAGATGGGTCAGGGAGAGCAGGAGATTATGAATAACCATGACTCTTCTCAGGTAGATTTTACTCTTTTCAAACCCGGTGCTGCAATGATTATGATGCTGGTTCTCAGCAACTACTTAGGCTGCATTCACATCGAAGCGTGATTTCCGCGGGTGCAATGCGTGATGTGAACGCATTGCACCCGCACTGAATCCTGACCCATTCATTTCAATGGGGCTGT
Organism: Bufotes viridis; assembly: GCA_033119425.1. NCBI lineage: Eukaryota > Metazoa > Chordata > Amphibia > Anura > Bufonidae > Bufotes > Bufotes viridis. The sequence continues at coordinate 356,882,355 of CM065591.1, read as the reverse complement.
GTACATGAGCGCTTTTTCACGCATCACTTCTGCAGCTGCGTGAAAATCGCAGCATGCTCTATATTCTGCGTTTTCACGCAGTCCTAGCCCCATAGAAGTGAATGGGGCTGCGTGAAAACGCATTGCATCCGCAGCAAGCGCGGGTGCGTTGCGCTTTTCACTGATGGTTGCTAGAGATGTTGTTTGTAAACCTTCAGTTTTTTATCACGCGCGTGAAAAACGCATCAAAACGCATTGCACCCGCTGAAAAAACTGAACAACTGAACGCACCGCAGGCAAAACTGAATGGCTTTGCCTGTGAAATCGCACAGTTTTCACTGAACGCATCCACACGCATCCGGACCTAATCCGGACACGCCGTGTGAACCCAGCCTTACTGTACCTTTAGCTCATGATTGACACACCGCTGAAATCAGCATTTCTGTCACTATTTTATGCTGCCATTAGTGAGGTCAGCATAAAGTTAATGATAGGTTCCGTTTAAAGATTAAAATGGAAAATCTGGGAAAAAAGTGACATTTTTAAATTTTTCCTCCATTTTCCTTTAATTCTTTGGAAGGTCTAAAGCAGAGTAGGTAACTTTAGCTTCAGCTGTTATGAAACTACAACTCCCAGCATGCATAGTTGCTCTGCTCTTCTAAGAACTTACATAGAAATGAATGGAGCATGCTGGGAATTGTAGTTTCACAACAGCTGGGAGCGAAGGTTGCTGATGCCTGGTCTAAAGGGATAACTATTTAATTTATATAACTATTTAATTAAAATCAGTTTTGACCACTATAACTTGAGAGGTATAGTTTCTAAAATGGAGTTATTTATGGGTGGTTTCCATTATGTAAGCCCCTCAAAGTGACTTCAAAACTGAGTTGGCTTTGAAAATTTGAAATAAATTAATAAGCTTTCTAGAGCCGTAATAAATGACATTTATATGTGATATGGTGAATGTTAATTAATAAATATTTTATGAGGTATTACTATCTGTCTTAAAATCAGAGACATTCAAATTTAGAAAATAGAACATTATTTTTTCAAACTTTCTGTAAATTTTGGATTTTGTTTTTTTACAAATAATGGTAAAACATACCGACCCAAATTTACCACTAACATTAAGTACCTTGTGTTGCGAAAAACTCAGAATCATTTTGATAAGTAAAAACGCTCAAAAGTTATTACCACATAAAATGCCACGCTTAGGTTTGCAAAATCAGGCAGGGTCAGGATGCTGAAAAATAGCTGGATCCTAAAGGGGTTAAAGAAGCACTCAATTTTTGACTACAGATTGCAGGATAGGCCATTATTAGAGAATAAGATAAAGGCTCTTGTGTATGTCTTGTGTATATCTGTTTTATTTGATAACATGTGCCATTTGTGTGCTGTTTGTATGGTTTTCCTAATGAATCTTAATTATTTCCTAATGATATTCCCATCATGCCTGGCTTTGCAAAGACAGAGTGTATTCTCATCATACTGTCATCTCTCTCTCTCTTTGTCAGCTCTTACATGGAGGTAGGAGACTAATGTGAAGGTATATCTCATTGAACCACACTGAAGAGTCAGCACACACAGATGGCATAGACAGTCAGTGTGAATCAGGAGGTTGACATAACTGAAGCTAATCACTGTATACACTCATCTACTATTTATCTGCACTTTTGGAGAGACATTGTATCTTCAACATAATACAGGGACATAGAGTATGGAGAAACATGGAGAGTGGAGAAGGGAGGGGCTTGAGAGCTGCCAAGAGGGATTTGATAGGTGATGATCTCATCCTGTAATTCACAGGAAGTCAACCACGTAGGAGAGACCCTCTTACAGAGTTCCTATTTACACATTGGATAAAAATAAAAGTAACATGACAAGATTTCCATAAAATAAGTTTGAAGATAGATGGATGCAACTGAGTTGGAATGTAACAAACTGCGCTGCTAGAATAATTGGTTTTTAGTGAGCTTTATATGTAAAATAAAAAACTGCTTCTTTAACAAAACAAAAAAACACATTTCTGGTCTTCCTGGTTTGGCTCCATCAACTAGTGATATCATCAAAGATCCTCAGGTTACAGTTACTCAGAGCTTTTTTCATCCTCACTGCAGCTTGAAGACCTTCAGGATGGAATGGACTCTGTTTGTCACAGCTCTTTCCATGTTCTGAACAGAGTTGAGCAAACCCGAACTGTATAGTTTGGGTTCGTACCGAATTTTGGGGTGTTCGGGACCCGGACCCGAACACTTTCAAAAAAGTTCGGGTTGGGGTCCGTTGTTTGGCGATTTATTCCCGCTTTCTGAAGGGCTGCACAGCAGCCAATCAGCTAGTGTTTTACTTCTTGCCCAAAGAAGCCATCACAGCCATGCCTACTAATGGCATGGCTGTGATTGGCCAAGTGCAGAATGTGACCCAGTCTCTATTTAAGCTGGAGTCACATAGTGCCGCACGTCACTCTGCTCTGATTAGTGTAGGGATAGGATGCAGCTGCTGTGATTGCGAGATTAGGCAGGGAAAACTCAGCAAAAATACCTAATGAAGTGATCGATCAACACCTATGAATCATTCAACTTCTGCTAGTTAATTGCTCACTGGTTTTTAGGCTGCCCAGAGCGTTTTTCTGTCACTTTTTCTGGGGTGATCGGGCGCCATTTTGTGTCTTGTGGTGCACCAGCACAAGCTGCCACCAAGTCCATCAATCCATCAATAGTAGTTTTTTTGTTGCTATATCCTACATCAGGGGCTTGGCTGTGCTTATTGTCACCCCTAGAAACTCAGGATAGAAATTTCTATATTTTATTGAGGGTGAAATTCAATTGCCAAAATAGCAATCCCTAATTCTAGTGTTCCAGCTGTGGCTAGCCAAGTGTAATACTGTCTGCTGTCTGGAAAAGGATAGATTTTTTTCTGGCGTGAAATTCAATTGCCAAAATAGCAATACCGTAAATCTGGTGTTCCAGCTGTGGCTGGCTAAGTTTAATACTGTCCAGCAAAGGATAGATATTTTTCTGGGGTGAAATTCAATTGCCAAAATAGCAATATCGTAAATCAGTGGTTTCAACTGTGGCTGGCCAAGTTTAATAGTGTCTGGCAAAGGATATATATTTTTCTGGGGTGAAATTCAATTGCCAAAATACCAATCCCCTAAATCTGGTGTCCCAGGAGGGGCTGGCCAAGTTTAATAGTGTTCGGCAACTGACCTTTGTCCTCCATCTTTGCCATAGACAAGTGTCCTTGTCCTCCATCTTTGCCATAGAAAGGGCGCACAGGGTGCCTTTTTGCCCTCGCCACCAGGGGCTCCTCCGAGGCCTGTGTTACTTCATATCTTGCACTTCCGGGACCGCGATGTGATTATGCGCAATGCCAGGGATCATCCAGACCTTTCCATTGCGGGCAGCAAAATTTCCATTTTTCCGGATTTCTCTGCGACAGTCCAGCGGAGGAGAGCAAGATTTCTGGACATCAAGAGGCGTCTGCGGTCAAAGAATGTACAATATTCCATGTTATATCCAGCAAAGCTGCGGATTGTCCTGGGAGGGAAAACGCACTTCTTTGACACACCAGAGGACGCCGCCAGCTGGTTAGATCAGCAGGACTTCCGCAGCCCCGTGGATGGAAACCGTGGGTGACCAATGATGCTCCTACACTGCGTCTGCTCTACTGAGCGGAGAGATCATGGATCAGAACCACTGAACGATGAGTATGACTTTTTAGGGCTGTTCTTGGTGGTGATGCCAGTTTAAGGTTGTATGCAGCTGGTGCACCAGCGACTGTTTATTCTCTAAGTGGCAGTTTATGTATAACAGGTCGGGTTCACTTATGTATGTTGAATACCCGGTTCTGTTCTATTGGACACTGCTTCTACTTTGTCCGGTCTGTTGGAAACATATGCTCTGGCCGAATCTGGGACTCATGATCCATATTTTTCTTTTGTTGTTTTTTCTACCTTACCACTGTATAGTCAACAAGTGGTGCTCATGTCAAGGTTGCTGACTTCAGGAACTCTATTTGCCTCAGTTCCCCGTTTTTTGGGGATTTTTCTCTATTTTTATTTTCTTATGTTTCCTCAAGTATATATTGTGTGGAGGTTCTGCTGTTGTGTTTATTGGGGAAATGGGAAACGTTATTGTGAGACGACTCAAATGCCTGTGTATGCTATCATTACTGGTGTGATACGACATGTAGTGGCGCTTATCCAGTATGACCATATTCTGCAGGAGAAACTATGGCGTAAAAGGGTACAAATTTTGACGTGGAATGTTAGGGGTATGAAGGAGGCCTCCAAGAGACAAGCCATATTTACGGCTGTACAAAAATTTCAACCAGCTATAATATGTTTAATGGAAACCCATCTGACTATAGATTCTCAGATATTACTGCATAAACCTTGGCTTTCACACTAGTATCATTCCACTTACCCCTCTCACGCTAGAGGTGTTAGTATCCTTATACATAGAAATGTCCCTTTTGAATGTTATACCTCTACTATTGACCAGGAAGGTAGATTTGTCTGCCTGCACTGCTCTATATATAGGAAGCCTCTCTTCCCAGTTGCATTATATGTGCTGCCTCCGTACTCATGTATAGTGATCAAACAGATCATGTCCATTATTGCAAAAGGACCCCCAATCCCAGTACTCATAGGGGGTGACTTTGACAATTACTCAGATCCGTCTCTTGATAAATTTAATAGGGGCCCTGTTTCGGGAGAGAGGCGGGAGACCTCACTGGCGAAATTGCTGCGAGAGTTGGATATTCATGACCTGTGGAGAATCCGGTACCCGGATAACCGCGAGTACTCTTGCTTCTCTGAGACACATGGCTCCCTTTCCAGGATTGATCTAATGATCTAATGACTTCCTATATATCAATGATAGAATATCTCCCACGTAGTCTGTCAGACCACTCTGCTATTAGAGTGGAGCTGACTTTCGCCTCACCTAACACATACAGGGGCCTGCCCATTTGGAAACGTAATCCTTTTTGGATTGATTTGCTGGATGGTGCAGACCCCTTGGCAGATAAGATTGAGGAATTCTTCTGTGCCAATGACAGTTCGGCGGCGTCCGGGATAGTCTGGGACACTATGAAGGCCTATGTCCGTGGTCTCTATATACAAAATATTAGATGGAAAAAAGATGCTACTAAGGGGTTCACGGAAACCTTGCAGACGGAGGTCAGGAGCTCTGAGGTGGCATACATACAAGATCCATCTCCGCAGTGGGAGTTGGGATGAACAGAGGCGCAGAAAAGATTAAGGGATCACTTGGTTCAAGTTGCAGATAATAAAAGGTTAGGGTGGTTAGTGCGCAGAATGGGGCATCCAGGATATCGGCCATTAGAAATGCGAGTGGGGTTCTTTTATCAGAGGACCCTGAAATTCTCTCTGCTTTTCAGAGCTTCTATAAGGAACTATACACATCAAAACTCGCTGTGAATCCCGGGGAAATTAGAACATACCTTGCCACTTTACCACTACGTAGATTATTGCTAGAATCCCTTTCACACTTGGACGAACGCATACAGTTGGAGGAACTTAGGGTGGCCCTGGGTTCATTTCCCAATGAAAAAGCCCCAGGTTTAGACGGATTGCCGGGCGAATTCTATAAAAGGTACCACGATAATCTTCTCCCGCACTTGTTAGTGACGCTTAACGATGCCTTGCAGTCCGGCCTCCTGCCGACATCCATGAGGGAGGCTGTTATAGTAGTCCTCCCTAAACCGGGTAAAGACTTGACATTACCTGAATCCTATCGCCCTATATCTCTCCTCCCGGTAGATGTTAAAATACTTGCAAAAGTGCTAGCCAATCGTTTAAATAAAGTTATCACCACTATAATTCACGAAGACCAGACCGGATTTATGCCGGATAAAAGTACATCTATTAACCTGAGAAGACTCTTTCTCAATCTTCAAAGGCCGGCTGGTACGGGAGGTAGGGCAGTGGTGTCCCTCGATGCTGTCAAAGCTTTTGACAGCGTCGAGTGGAACTATCTCTGGGAAACAATGGGTGCTATGGGGTTCAGGCCGGGATTTACGTCCTGGGTACCAGTGGCCAGGCTGAATATTAACGGGGCGCTTAGCTCGCAGTTCCCCTTACATCGTGGAACCAGACAGGGGTGCCCACTATACCCGCTCATGTTTGCAGTGGCTATTGAACAATTAGCGTGTGCATTGTGCGCGTCGCCCGGCATGGTCAGGGATTCCGCTGGGCTCCCACTAGGAGCGGGTATCATTATACGCTGACGACATGCTCCTTTATGTAAGTGACGTTGAGCGCTCCCTCCAGCCAGTGATGAAACACGTCACATGCATTCGGCAAGTGGTCGGGGTTGCAAATTAATTGGAGCAAATCGGTAATTCTACCACTTGATCCTCTTCCCCCTCTGTTAGATAGGTCAAAGATCTCGCTGCAGATAGTGGACATCTTTAAATATCTAGTGGTGATAATCACGCCAAGGGTTACAGATAATGTTAAGGTCAACATAGACCACCTGATCCGTAAATTTGTGGAAAAGGTACTGACATGGACTAAGCTCCCTATGTCTGTGGTGGGACGCTGCAACTTAATTAAGATCATCCTAGTGCCTCAATTGCTGTATGTTCTCCACAACTCCCCTGTTTGGATTACTCAGAGAGTGTTCTACAAAATTCAGGGTCTCTTTCGCTCCCTTATTTGGAAGAAAAAGATGCCTAGAATCAAATTAGAGACTCTCCAGAAAGGCAAGGATGAGGGAGGACTAGCTGTTTCAAGCCCGTGGCACTATTTTATAGCTGCGCAGTTGCAGCACTTGAACGGCTGGGGACAGGTCACAGGCGCCGGACCGTCAGCAACGATAATATCCTTCTTATCGGGATATGATATCCCCTTCCATATGATAGAAACTGAAAGATACAGGGAGTTAGTGATACCCCTACGATATCTCTAATACGGAAAGTCTGGTTAAAATTCAAAGCCGTGCTTGGACTCACAGGATTACATGGATGCACCCCTTGTGGCGAAATCCCCACCTGCCTGAAATGTTCCGATTGGAGGGTTTCTCTCCTTGGGAAAAGGGGGCTGCTCGCTGCCTTTAGAACATACATGACGGAGGCACTTTGAAGACCTTTGCCTGTTTGAAGGGAAGCATTCAATCTTTCAAACACAGCAGTTTATCAGTATTTGCAGCTAAGACATGATTGTCAGGCGCAATTCCTGGGAGGTGGACCAGTTTCACCTACTCCCACATTTAATGCAACAATTACTGAATCCTGGGAGCACAAAAGGGGTGATTTCATTGCTTTATCGTCATCTTTTTGGTGGGGTTACTCCTGGTGGGCCCCTTCAGGTTATGGCCAAATGGGAAAAGATCTGGGTGCTATCTCCCAAGAGCAATGGAATGATACCTTGGCCCTTACTACCCAGCCTGACTCTTAATGAAGCACAGTGTCTGTCTCAGCTGTATCTACTACATAGGGTCTATAGAACTCCAGCTTCCTCTATAAAATCGGGCTTCGTCCTGACTCCTGTTGCCCTCGCTGTGGGGCCGAGAACGCTCTCTGGTACATATGTTCTGGGATTGTCCTAAGTTAGGTACATACTGGACAGATGTTACTAGGATTATCAGAGAAGTTACCCAGATAGATGCACATAGGGACACTAGGATCTGTCTCCTGGGACTGCTGGAAAGTGACGTAAGGAGATAATAACATATCTATATGTACGCAGAGAATGCTGTTCCAGGCCCAAATAGTAATAGCTAAACACTGGATCGATCATGATCCGCCCACTTCTCGGGAATATATTAATAGAATAAACACCATCCTACGATATGAAAGGGGAATATACTTGAAAAGGAAGTGTTCCAATAAGTTTATATCTATTTTACGGGAATGGTTAAGTGCTCCGGTCTAGTGTCAGGGACCCTCGCTGCAGAATGTGTCAGAAACCAAATTTCTGGGACTGGGGGACTGCGACGGCGGTAGGCTGGCATGATATGGTGAGAAAGCTGGACACTACGATTACACACTAATGTTTCGTAATAAACAATGTTACAACACCAAAGGGATATGGCTTCTACTAGGCCAGGTCAGTCTCACAGGTTCGAATTGTTCGAGATTGTTGGGAAAGGTGGAGGGGGGAATTGGTTTAACGTTCGGGTCCTATGATGAAGAGTGTACACCCTGGATGTAATGTGATTACTGCGTTCTCCTTGGAATTAATAAGCTGACACAACAACATTGTATTTATATTGTACGAAACTATTCTCCTTTATTATAAGTGCCAATGTCTGTTGCATTATACAGATTGTGTATTTGATGTACACTGTGTTCTACCCTTTCAATAAAAACTATTTTGATTCAAAAATAGTGTCTGGCAAAGGATAAATTTTTTTGGGGGTGAAATTCAATTGCCAAAATAGCAATCCCCTAAATCTGGTGTCGCAGCAGTGGCTGGCCAAGTTTAATAATGTCCGGTAAAGGATAGATTTTGTTCAGAGGTGAAATTCAATTGCCTAAATAGCAATCCCCTAAATCTGGTGTCCCAGCAGTGGCTGGCCAAGTTTAATGGTGTCCGGCAAAGGATCTATTTTGTTCTGAGGTGAAATTCAATTGCCAAAATAGCAATCCCCTAAATCTGGTGTCCCAGCAGTTGCTGGCCAAATTTAATAGTTTCCGGCAAAGGATAGATTTTGTTCTGGAGTGAAATTCAATTGCCAAAATAGCAATACCGTAAATCTGTTGTTCCAGCTGTGGCTGGCCAAGTTTAATACTGTCCAGCAAAGGATAGATATTTTTCTGGGGTGAAATTCAATTGCCAAAATAGCAATACCGTAAATCAGGGTTTTCAGCTGTGGCTTGCCAAGTTTAATTCTGTCTGTAAAAGGCTATATTACACTCAGCGTGTTAGCGTCTAAATACAAGGCCTGATAAATAAATCCTCTATATTTGCACACGCTACCGTGCATCTCCAAGTGTATTTCTTTCAGTAAAGGGTATATTACAATAAGTGCTGAAAGCATAATCCTCTACATTTGCACACATTATTGTGCTTCTCCAAGTGTAATTCTGTCCGTAAAAGGATACCTTTCATCCAGGGCCTAAATACTAGGCCTACAATTGATATTCCCTAAATCTGTGGTTACTGCTGTGCCTGTATTAGTGTAATACGGTACATAAATTGATAGCCAGATAGTGTTAGGTGCCTGTAAAAAAGGCCTGAATTTGAACTCAATACATTGGGCCAAACAATTTTTTTCTTATTGTGGTCAACGGTAACAATGAGGAAAACATCTAGTAAGGGACGCGGACATGGTCGTGGTGGTGTTAGTGGACCCTCTAGTGCTGGGAGAGGATGTGGCCGTTCTGCCACAGCAACACAAACTAGTGAACCAACTACCTCAGGTGCCAGTAACCGCCAGAATTTACAGCGATATTTGGTGGGGCCCAATGCTGTTCTAAGGATGGTAAGGCCTGAGCAAGTACAGGCGCTAGTCAATTGGGTGGCCGACAGTGGATCCAGCACGTTCACAACATTATCTCCCACCCAGTCTTCTGCAGAAAGCGCACAGATGGCGCCTGAAAACCAAGCCCATCAGTCTGTCACATCACCCCCATGCATATCAGGGAAACTGTCTGAGCCTCAAGTTATGGAGCAGTCTCTTATGCTGTTTGAAGACTCTGCTGGCAGGGTTTCCCAAGGGAATCCACCTAGCCCTTCCCCAGCGGTGGAAGACATAGAATGCAATGACGCACAACCACTTATGTTTCCTGATAATGAGGACATGGGAATACCACCTCATCAGAGTCCGCACACCTCTGATGATGACGAAACACAGGTGCCAACTGCTGCATCTTTCTGCAGTGTGCAGACCGAACAGGAGGTCAATGAGGAAGACTGTGTGGAAGACGATGCAGGGGACGATGAGGTCCTAGACTCCACATGGAATGAAGGTTGTGCCACTGACTTTCCTAATTTAGAGCAAGAGGCAGTGGAGCAAGAGGCCACCAGGGACCGAGCACCCCAAAGGCAGCTTCAAGGAGTTCCCTGGCTTGGCACTTCTTCAAACAATGTGCTGACGACAAGACCCGAGTGGCTTGCACGCTGTGCCATCAGAGCCTGAAGCAAGGCATTAATGTTCTGAACCTTAGCACAACCTGCACGACCAGGCATCTACATGCAAAGCATGAACTGCAGTGAAGTAAACACCTTAAAAACAAGGAACTCACTCATGCTCCTCCTCCTCCCTCTTCTGCTGCTGCCTCGGCCTCTTACTCCGCCTCTGTAGGAACGTTGGCACCTGGCTGCCACCCAGCAAACAGAGGATGTGCCACCAACACCACCACCTCCATCACCAAGCATCTCCACCCTGTCACACGGCAGCGTTCAGCTCTCCATCTCACAAACCTTGGAGAGAAAGTGTAAATTACCAGCTAGCCACCCTCGAGCCCTGGGCTTGAATGCCAGCATTTCTAAACTACTGGCCTTTGAAATGCTGTCATTCAGGCTGGTGGACTTCAAACAGCTGATGGCGGTGGCTGTCCCACAGTACGTTGTTCCCAGCCGCCACTACTTCTCCAAGAGATCCGTGCCTTCCCTGCACAGCCAAGTATCGGATAAAATCAAGTTTGCACTGGGCAACGCCATCTGTGGCAAGGTTCACCTAACCACAGATACGTGGACCAGTAAGCACGGCCAGGGATGCTATATCTCCCTAACTGCACACTGGGTAAATGTAGTGGTGGCTGGGCCCCAGGCGGAGAGCTGTTTGGTGCACGTCCTTCTGCCGCCAAGGATCGCAGGGCATCATTTTTTGCCTCCTGTTGCCTCGACCTCCTACTCGGCTTCCTCCTCCTCTTCTTCCACCTGCTCATACGGTCAGCCACAGACCTTCACCACCAACTTCAGCACTACCCGGGGTAAACGTCAGCAGGCCGTTCTGAAACTCATGTGTTTGGGGGACAGGCCCCACACCACGCACAAGTTGTGGCGGGGTGTAGAACAACAGCCCGGCCTGGTGGTGTGCGATAATGGGCAAAATCTCATTGCAGCTCTGGGACTAGCCGGTTTGACGCACATTCCTTGCCTGGCGCATGTGCTGAATTTGGTGGTGCAGAAATTAATTCACAACAACTCTGACATGTCAGAGCTGCTGCATAAAGTGCGGGCCGTCTGTGCGCGCTTCCGGCGTTCACATCCTGCCGCTGCTCGCCTACAGCTTAACTTCGGCCTTCCCGCTCACCGCCTCATATGCGATGTGCCCACCAGGTGGAACTCCACCTTGCACATGCTGGAGAGACTGTGCGAGCAGCAGCAGGCCATAGTGGTGCAGCACGCACTGGTGAGTCGCACTGCGTAACAGCACCACTTCTCCACCAATGACTGGGCCTCCATGCGAGACCTGTGTGCCCTGTTGCGCTCTTTTGAGTACTCCACCAACATGGATGATAGAAGAGGATGTGGCCCAGGAGGAGGAGGAGGAGGAGGAGTAGGAAAAGGGTCATTTCTAACACTTTCAGGCCAGTCTTTTAGAAGTGGCTCAGAGCGAGGTCTTTTGCAACATCAGAGGCCAGGTACAAATTTGGCCAGCCACGGCCCACTACTGGAGAAAGAGGAGGACGAGGAGGAGGTGGAGTAGGATGAGGATGAAGCATGTTCACAGCGGGGTGGCACCCAACGAGCTTCGGGCCCATCACTGGTGCGTGGCTGGTTGGAAATGGAGGACGATGATGATCGCCTCCCACAGTGGACAGCTTGTCCTTACCTCTGGGCAGCCTGGCACACATGAGCCTGCGCAACGACAGCAGAGTGGCCCACATTTTAACGTGTGTGGACTACTGGGTGGCCACCCTGCTGGATCCCCGGTACAAAGACAAGTACAAGCGCACGCTGGTAGACGCCCTCCTGAGAGCATTCCCAAATGTCACAGAGGAACAAGTGGAAGCCCAAGGCGAAGGCAGAGGAGGAGCAAGAGGTCACCAACTTAGCTGTGTCACGGCCAGCTCCTCTGAGGGCAGGATTAGCATGGCAGAGATGTGGAAAAATTTTGTCACCACGCCACAGCTAACTGCACGACCACCTGATACGGAACGTGTTAGCAGGAGGCAGCATTTCAATAACATGGTGGAACAGTACGTGTGCACACCCTCCAGATACTGACAGACTGGTTCGGCCCCATTCAACTTCTGGGTCTCCAAATTGTCCACATGGCCAGAGCTAGCCATTTATGCCTTGGAGGTGCTGGCCTGCCCGGAGGCCAGCATTTTGTCTGAACGTGTATTCAGCGCGGCAGGTGGCGTCATTACTGACAAACGCAGCCGCCTGTCCACAGCCAACGTGCACAAGCTGACATTCATAAAAATTAACCAGGCATGGATCGCACAGGACCTGTGCCTCCCTTGTGCAGAATAGACATTTATAACTACCTTCCCTTAACCATATATTCTTGTACTCCAGGGCACTTCTTTATTGAATCCTCTTTTTTAATTTTACCATTATTTTGCGGGGCAACCCAAAGTTGAATGAACCTCTTCTCCGTCTGGGTGCCAGGGGCCTAAATATCTGAAAGTGGCCTTCTCCATTGGTGGGTGACATGAAGCCTGATTCTCTGCTATGGGACCTCTCTCCTCTTTCTGGGTGCTGGGGCCTAAATAACTAAAAGTGGCCTTTGCCGTTGGTGGGTGACATGATGCCTATTTTGCTGCTATGGGACCTCTCTCCTCTGTCTGGGTGTCAGGGACCTAACTTTCACGTACTTGCTTGCTGTCTTGGTGGCAGACATTTAACTCTTTTTACTGTTTAATAACCGCCCCATTGTCTGGGTGTCAGGGGCCTATATGTCGTTTAATCATTTGTTGTCTTGGTGGGAGATATTAAACTCTTTTTACTGTCTAATGACCGCCCCATTGTCTGGGTGTCAGTGGCCTAAATTTCTTTTAATTGCTTGCTGTCTTGGTGGCAGACATTTAACTGTTTTTGCTGTCTAATGACTGCCCCATTGTGTGGGTGTCAGGGGCCCAAATTTCACGTACTTGCTTTTTGTCTTGGTGGCAGACATTTAACTCTTTTTGCTGTCTAATGACCTCCCCATTGTGTGGGTGTCAGGGGCCTAAATTTCACGTACTTGCTTGCTGTCTTGGTGGCAGACATTTAACTCTTTTTGCTGTCTAATTACCGCCCCCTTCTGTGGGTGTCAGGGGCCTAAATTTCACGTACTTGCTTTCTGTCTTGGTGGCAGACATTTAACTCTTTTTGCTGTCTAATGACCGCCCCATTGTGTGGGTGTCAAGGGCCTATATTTCATTTAATTGCTTGCTGTCTTGGTGGGAGACATTAAACTCTTTTTACTGTCAAATGACCTCTCCTCTGTCTGGGTGTCAGGGGCCTACATAAATGATAATGGCCTGTTCCATTGCAGGTTGACCTGAGGCCTGTGTTGCTATTATGGGACCGCTCTACTCTTTGTGGGTCCCATGGCCCTGAGTCAGTGAATGAGGCCTGAGGCACTGCAGGTAGACATGAATCCTTTTTGGCCGTGATGAGAACATCAACTCCCATAGCATTCCCACCTGATGCCACCACAACCTCCTATTCCACCTCCTCCTCCTCCAAGTTGCCAATTGATATTAGTTAATTTTTATTTATTTAATTTTTAGTCATTTCCCTGTCCACATTTGTTTGCAGGGGATTTACCTACATTTTGCTGCCTTTAGCAGCCATCTAGCCCTTTCCTGGGCTATTTTACAGCCTTTTTAGTGCCCAAAAGTTCGGGTCCCCATTGACTTCAATGGGGTTCGGGGTGAAGTTCAAGTCGAGTTCGGATCCCGAACCAGAAGTTTTTCGTGAAGTTCGGCCGAACTTCTCGAACCCGAACATCCAGGTGTTCGCTCAACTCTAGTTATGAACAATCGTTCAGCCATCTCTATTCCCTGCACTGATCAAACAGATGAGTGTTGGGCAGGGAGAGAGAGAAGTATGCAGACGCTCACCTCTCTTCCTAATCCAGCAAAGCGGGAAGTAGTTAGGGAGGTCTGGGAATGCTGGACCACCCTGACTGCGGACTATAAGATGCACTTTTTAGCAAGATTATTTCTAGCTAAAAAGTGTGTCATATAGTACAAAAATACAGTATCTTCTTGGTTCCTCAACCAGCTGAAAGAAGTAATTATCCTGAATTGTAGATAAAAAAAGCACAACTTCTAGCAAAACCAGCAGACTCTCCAGTGTCCACACTTTTATATACTTCACCAATACTGTCACTTAGCATTGGCCTTAAGTTGGCATTTACATATAAAAAATTATGTGCAACTAATAAATAAACATAACTGATATGTCTGCATTTGAAAATGTCTGATCTGCTGAAATATCATGTGATTTATCCAGCATGGTGAACACTGGAAAAATGTCTGAATTGTGTTTTTTGCTCCCCTCACCTCCCAAAAAATGGAACAAAAATTATCAAAACATTGCATATTCCTTAAAATGATCCCAGTAAATAATACAGCAATATGTCTCTGGCAATAAAAGAAAAAATTCTATAGGTGTCAGTATATGGCAACACTACACAATTTTTTAAAGTTTTTAATTACTTAAAAGTATCAAAACATAATACAGAATATATACATTTGGTATCAATGTAATAGTACTGACCCACAGAGTAAAGCCTCATTTACATGTCAGTGTTTTGGTCAGTGATTTCCATCCGTGATTGTGAGGTATAAGGTATAAGAGAAAGATCTGCTCTTGTTCTGTGTTTAGAGCTGCTTCTGGCTTTGGTTCATCACTGATGGAATTCACTGACCAAAACACTGACATGTGAATGAGTAAGGCCTCTTTCACACGAGCGTGTCCGGATTAGGTCCGGATGCGTTGCGGATGCGTTCAGTGAAACTGTGCGATTTCACATTCAAAGCCATTCAGATTGCGTTCAGTTGTTCAGTTTTTCCGCGGGTGCAATGCATTTTGATGCGTTTTCACGCGCATGATAAAAACTGAAGGTTTACAAACAACATCTCCTGGCAACCATCAGTGAAAACGCAACGCACCCGCACTTGCTTGCGGATGCAATGCGTTTTCACGCCGCCCCATTCACTTCTATGGGGCTAGGGATGCGTGAAAACGCAAAATATAGAACATGCTGCGATTTTCACGCAACGCACAAGTGATGCGTGAAAAACGCTCATGTACACAGACCCATTGAAATGAATGGGTCAGGATTCAGTGTGGATGCTATGCGTTCACATCACGCATTGCACCCGCGGGAAACTCGCTCGTGTGAAAGGGGCCTAAGGGTGGGTTCACACTAGCGTTATGGTTTCCGTTATGGCCTTCCGTTATAACGTGGTTAAAACGGAACATAACGGAATCCATAAGACGGAAGGACGGATCTGTTCTTTTGCCCATAGACTTCCATTATGATGGAATGCAAAAGCATAACGGATCCGTCTGGTTCCCGTTATGCAAGACGGATCCGTTATACTTTCCCATAGACTTGTATTATGACAGAAAGCAAACGGAATGCCTTTTAAAGGCTTCCGTTTTGCATTTGGCTGGGCATTCCGTTATTTTCCGTTATAACCATGTTATAACGGAAAGCAATAACGGAATCCCTAACGCTAGTGTGAACCCACCCTAAAGTTGTTGTATCATGTTGAAGGCATAGTGACTGACATAAAAACAAAACCCAAGCAACAATCATTTTTTTGCCTTGCAAATAATTTATTTACAGTTTTGCAGTACATTATATGAAACATTAAATTGTGCCATTACAAATTACAACTCATCCTACAAAAACAAGCCCTTATGAGACTTCCCAAAACATTGTATGGATATTAAAGGGTACCACTGGAAAGAACAACTTGTCCTAATACGGTTAAATGAACAGAAAAGTAAAAAACAGTGCAGCCATGGGTAGGCAGGGAGAACAAGTGGAAGTGCAAATGTGGCTGCATCGAGAAGGAGCTAAAGGAGCATGTCTAGGAAGTTCTAAGCATGTCTCTGCTTAGAACTGCTTCTATGGAAAATCTTAGAAATGCTTCTGTTTAAAAAATATGACATCTCCATCATGCTCCTATATCAAAAACTTGTAGCAAGCCATAACAACCTTAAAGGCATTTACCGGTAATCATTATTAATATTTATGTATTATCTGCATGTTCCAGTTTTTCAAAACCAAATGTAAACTTCACCTTACTAGTGTTGGCAAAGGTGGATATTAAAACGCTAGCAGATTGTTTCTGAGCATAAATGTCTTGAACCTGTGGTTTCTTCAACTGTTTCTTCAATTTTAAAAAGTAGGAGCAATACAAAACTCCTTAACCTGTCATAGTAGAAATTGATGGAGATGTTTAGATTATACTTTACTTAGATATTAAAGGGGTTGTGCTCTGTAAAGATATTGATGACCTATGATAAGCTCAATTTCATACGAGCGTATTCAGTACAAGAAATATGCTTTGTGTGTCAGAGGTATTTCCTGCCCTAAATTCTGCTTCTGTGACATGGACCCATTGCATTATGATGATTTATAATATTGTGTGCTCCTGCCTGATCTCAACTCCTAATGTTTTGTACTCACATTATGTTGTCAGTACAAATCATAAGAGTTGAAGTCAGAACACACAGCATTATAAATCTTTATAATGCCATGTCATAGGAGCAGCATTCAGGATGGGGAATACCTCTGACCTACAGAGAGTATTTCTCGCACTGAATACGCTTGTGTGAATTGACCTTAGGATAGGTCATCAATATGAGATTAGCCAGGGTCCAACTCTTGGCACCCCCAGTAGTCAGATATTTGAAGAAGTTTCAGTGCTCATAAGTGTGCTGCATCCCCTTTAATGCTTAATTGCACGCTGTCTAGATTGAAATGGTGGCGCAGTGTAATTACAGATGTTTGCCCCATTCACTTGAATGGGAGAGGAGGGTGTAACTACACTACACTTCTGCTACAATCTAGATGTTGTGCAGGTAATTAATGAAGAGGACGCAGCGCTCATACTAGTGTCACAGCCTCTTCAAACAGCTGATCGGCGGGTGTGTCGGACCCCTGCCAATCTCATATTGATGACACTGTACAACCCCTTTAAAGAGGACCTTTCACCAATATAATACTCTCAATAACTCTCCTACCGGATAGTCGTCATCCACTGATGTTCCCCTTTTTTTTTTTTAAATCGACTCCTAATTCCTTCCTAATCGCCCGTTTCTTCTGCCACTCATATGCAAATGAGGCGGACTTTGTACGGGCGTTGCTAACGTCCTGGTTGGGGCGTAGTGCTGCTCCGGCTGAGAGCAGCCAATCGCAGCGCTGGTCTCTCAGCTAGGGAGAAGGAGCTCAAGTTCTTGAGCTTCTTCTCCCTAGCTGAGAGACCAGCGCTGCGATTGGCTGCTCTCTCAGCCGGGGAAGCCAGCACACACGCCCCCAACCAGGATGTTTAGCAACGCCCTGTACAAAAGTCCGCCTCATTTGCATATGAGGCGGCAGAAGAAACGGGGCGATTAGGAAGGAATTAAGGGGTCAATTTAAAAAAAAAATGGGGAACATCAGTGGATGACGCACTATCCGGTAGGAGGGTTATTTGGGGGGTATTATATTGGTGAAAGGTCCTCTTTAAGGATACAGTGTTCTGCTCAAAGCCGTTTTCTACTCATACGGTATATGCGTCACCTAGGTCTTTTCACACAGTGTTCTTTATATGTATAACTCTGTAAATCTCTGTTTTGTTCTATCGGCTTATAATACCTATTCTCTTTACATATAAACATTAAGAAACAAAAGCTACAATTATTTATTGGTCACCAGCTTACTGCAGCTAATGAATCACTGATTACTGTAACTGTGCACTGAAAAATGTACAGCTAGTAGCTATTGCAAATAAGTACAATCATGTGTTTCATCTGTACTCGTTTTTATTATTTATCATGTGACATGGTTTCTGAAATTAGATCAAGAGGGGTTGAAACCTTAAAGGAGTTCTCCCATAACTAATGTAAAAAATTAAATCAGATATCACATAGTACATGACAATATATTTCTAACAAAGCTAGAACCAGCCAAATGAGGATTTAGAAAACTTAACAACACAAATGGGATCAGTAAAAACTGACATATCGCTTATTAGATATGACTTTAAAAAATGCGATCTAAACTCCAAGAATTAGATGCTGTCACCTCAGATATGAGGTCAGAGGTTGATACCATGAAACGAGATATCTTGCTTCAAAATGAGGAAAGGGGGACCCTAAGGCTACGTTCACACAACGACATTTGTCGCGCGACAAATAGAGCACAACTTCACTACAACATTTGTCGCACGACATTTTGTCGCACTATTGTCGCGCAGCAATTTTTATAATGGGAGTCTATGGTGTCGCATTGCGACATGCGACATGCTGCGACTGCGACGCGACAGTCGCAGAAAAACCCGTCTTGAATGGATTTTTGCGACTGTCGCGTCGCAGTCGCAGCATGTTGCATGTCGCAATGTGACACCATAGACTCCCATTATAAAATTGTAGCGCGTCAATAGTGCGACAAATGTTGTGCGACAAATGTCGTCGTGTGAACGTAGCCTAAAAGCAAAACTTACAGATCTAGAGGACAGATTAAGGCTACGTTCACACGACGACATTTGTCGCGTGACAATTTGTTGCACTATTAGTCGCGCTACAATTTTTATAATAGGAGTCTATGGTGTCGCATTGCGACATGCAAAATTCTGCGACTGCGATGCGACAGTCGCAAAAATCCATTCAAGATGGGGTTTTCTGCGACTGTCGCGTCGCAGTCGCAGCATGTCGCATGTCGCAATGCGACACCATAGACACTCATTATAAAAATTGTCGCGCAACAATAGTGCGACAAAATGTCGCGCGACAAATGTTGCAGTAAAGTTGTGCCCTATTTGTTGCGCGACAAATGTCGCCGTGTGAAAGTAGCCTAAGGGTACTTTCACACTTGCGTTAGGTGCGGATCCGTCTGTTTATTTGCACAGACGGATCCGCACCTATAATGCAAACGTTTGTATCTGTTCAGAACGGATCCGTTTGCATTAGTTTTAAAGAAAAATGACAAAGTCCAAAACGGATCCGCTTTTGAATTACACTGAAAGTCAATGGGGAACGGATCCGTTTTCAAATGCACCATATTGTGTCATTGAAAACGGATCCGTCCCCATTGACTTACATTGTAATTCAAAATGGATCTGGTAGGCTCCGCCTCTTCAGACAGCCAGCAAAATACAGCAAGCTGCGCTTTGGTGTCCGCCTCCAGAATGGAATAGAAGCGGAACGGAGCCTAACTGATGCATTCTGAACGGATCCTTATCTATTCAGAATGCATTGGGGCTAACTGATCCGTTTTGGACCGTTTGTGAGAGCCCTGAAACGGATCTCACAAACGGAATCCAAAACGCTAGTGTGAAAGTACCCTAAGACGCTGTAATATCAGGATTATAGGGCTTCCAGAGGAGTCGAGGAAGGATCCAGAAGCATTTCTTCATGGCTATTGGAGAACCTGGGGAAGGACTATTTTTCTTCATCTTTTGGGGTGGAACGTGCACACCGCTTGCAAGTCGGAAAAGAAGTGTATGGGTCCTACCCATCGGTACTGCTAGCTAAAAGCTTAAGCAGTAAACACTGGCTGCAAGATCTCTATTTATCCGGATTATTCTAAGGACTCACAGGAAAAAGATGCAGCTTTGTGGCCGTTAAGAAAAGAATGGCACAGGCCAATATTAAGTATTCTCTTAATGTCACCTCTAAATTGCGGGTTGTTTTTGAGAACACTATTCATATTATTCACACGCCGGAGAAGGCTGCAGAATGGATGGATTCAAAGGGGCTTAAATAGCCCTAAGAATTGTGATTGTTGCAGATCTCTCTGTTTATGATGTTGTGTGGTGGGGACAGGGGTGGGGAGTACTTCTGGAATAGAGTTCTCAGATTAACACCAGTTTATAGTTGGAACAGGATCTAGGGTAGTTGGAACTGGTGGAGCAAGTTTTTTTGTTTGTTTGTTTTTACCCAGTATATCGGTTAAGATACTAGCGTGGAATATACGGGGTATGGGGGATAAAGTTAAGAGATGTGCCATTTTTAATCTGATTCACATCTTCCAGGCATAGTTGGTTTAATGGAAACGCATCTGATTAAGGACACCAGTCATTGCATCAAGAAGAACTGGATGAGTTCCTGTTATCATTCAGTTTATACTAGATATTCAAGGGGTGTTTCTGTATTGATACACAGAAGGGTCGATTTCAAGTGCATTTCCAAATCCAGTGATGGGGAAGGGAGATATATTTTTCTTTATGGTATATAAAATGGCATAAAATTTATTTTAGCATTTGTGTATATTCCTCCACCATACTATCTGTATATAATGGGTCAATTGTTAACATTTATGGAACAGAGGGAAGGGTGTGCAACCATTATTATTGGTTACTTTAACTCTGTAATGGATATAAAATTGGACAGGTTCGGTAGTACTAGAGGGAGCACAATTCTGTAGGGAAATGGGCTTTGTTGATATTTGAAGGTATAGAATTGGCTGTACTAAGGTCTTCTTCTGTTGTAGCAGAACAGGGGACTTGATGTCCCGTGTAGACATGGCGCTGATCAACCATGGGTATGCAGGCAGTGTGGTTAAAATATGCACGAGTCCAGGTCGGTCTCCGATCACTCTGCTTTGTTGTTGGAGATCGATCTTGGCTGGGGCAGAAGGCATGGAGTTTGTCGGAGGATTCATCCACACTGGTTGAGTCTTATTATAGAACATCGATCTATCCAGGAGGAGATTTCTGTTATTTGGAACATTAACAAGGGCTCTACGAAAATGTATTATGTTTGGGATGCTATGAAAGCTTTTATTAGGGGGCCCTAATGAGGAGGGAGCTTCCATGAGGAGGGATTTTGCAGAACAAAAGATTTTTTCTCTGGTTATAATGTCTTTAGAGAGTTAGGGAAGCCTGGTAAGCTACTATCTTCCATTGTTAAGAATCTGGGTAGTGCCCCTCTATACTTGCAATAAGATCACCACAAGGCAAAATCCTCCATAGTAAGGAAGAAATTAGGGACGCCTTTTATTTTTATTTTGAATCCCTATATAGAACCGAAAGTAAGGCAACGAAACAGGACATAAAAGAATACAGTGGCGTAGCGTGGGGGACGGGGCAGAGGGGCCTTTGCCCCGGGCACAAAATTTCAGGGGTGCCAGCAGGGCCGCACCGCCAATTAGGCATAGTGAGGTGATCTCCCAGGCGGCGTGGCCCTGCTGACAAGTGGGGCGGTGGCAGGGCACAAGAAGATGAGTGCTTCCATTGTGGAAGCGCTCATCTCCATAGTCATCTGTATTGCCGTCCTCAGGAAAACGGTACAGATGGATGCTGCGGGGCAGGGAGAGGCATCTCCTTCCCTGTTCCTCTGATAGCTGCCTATCAGAGGCCGGTGCAGGCTGAGCAATGACGTCATTGCGCCGCCTGAGCCGTACGGCGTGGGACACAGGCCGGAAGAGGCCTACATAGCATTGCTGCTAGCCTGATGGAGTTAAGTATAAGTGTTTATTTTTTTATATGGCACAATACTTGCTACTGGCACATTGGGGGGCACTTCTTACTGGCACAAGATTGGGGAGCATCTATGGGGTCACTTCTTACTGGCACATTATTGGGGGGCATCAATGGGGGCACTTCTTACTGGCACATTATTGGGGGGAATCTATGGGGGCACATCTTAATGGCACATTATTGGGAGGGCACTGTGGTGGCATCTATGGGGGCACTTCTTACTGGCACATTATTGGGGGTACTATGGGTGCATCTACTGAGGCCACAAAGAAGGGGTATTTTATATGGGGGGCTCTGTATAGGGGCATTTTATACTGGTACACATTATGGTGGGTACTATGGGAAAGGGGTAGAGGAGTACTATGGGGTCATCCATGGGGGCACTAAGAAGGGGTATTTTATACTTGCAAATTATGGGGGACACTGAAGGCATCTACTGGGGCACTATATATGGGGCATTTTATACTGGTACATTATGAGGGGCACTAGGAGGAAGGGGGAGAGGAGCACTATGGGGGCATTTACTGGGGGCACTATATAGAGTTATTTTATACTGGCACATTATGGGGGCACTATGGGGACATTAGCTTAACTGGGGGCATTAAAAGGCGGTATTTTTTGCACTGGCACACATTATAAGGGGATAGTTTTGTACTGTCACATTATAAGGAGAATTCTTACTTCTGGGGGCATTATGGTGGGCTTTATTACTACTGGGGTCTATGGGGAACATGATTACTAGTATGGGCACTATGGGAGCATTATTACTTCTGGGTCACAGTGGGGACATGTTGGGGGCACTGTAGCAGTACTATTACTACCATGTCTAGCAGATAATTATTACTATAGGTGGGACTTTTGGGAGCACTATTACTGTGGGGGCACCTAGGCACAGAATCAGCTTACCACAATCATTTTTGGGAGATGTGAAGATGTTATGTTTACACTATTAGTATCAGGGGCACTATTTGCTGGATGCAGTTATTTTAGGGCACTGAGTGCCAATATTTATTGAAGGGCACTATCTGCATGGTACTAGTATTATCAGGGGTGTATTTGTTTCTGCAGTATAATATTGGGGAGCAAAGCGTCACAGTATTGGGGGTGGTAAGATGATTTGTCCAGAAGATGGGAGAATGATGGAAAAGTTGTAAACTAATATTTTTTTAATCAAACTGCAGAGACGAGAAATGGCTGAAAAATGGTGGTCTGGTCTGAAGGTCTGAAAGGAGAAGATGAGGAAAGAGAACATATTGATCAGGCTGAACTGGATGGACAGATGTCTTTTTCGGCCTTATGTACTATGTTACTATGTTACTATGTTACATCAATGGCGATGCCACTGGATGTAAGAGGTATGGGGCGCTGTATTACCCTGTATGATCTGTAGTGAAGGGAGGGTGGTAGAATTTGGTCAACCCTGCTGCATCCTGGCCCCAGAATTCATGTCACACTGTGTGTGTTCTGAATTCTGGGGGCTCACACCCATCTACTACATTATCTGTACTCTGTACTCAGAGAGTTGTCACTGTGTTATCTGAGGTGTGGAGTACGACTGCAAATTATATCTACTACATTATCTGTAAAAGGTGCGTGGCCACAGGCTGGGTGGGAGGGTGCAATACTTGGCTTGCCCCGAGTGCTGGCAAACCAAGCTACGCCACTGGAAGAATATTTAAACCACCTTGAATTTACAAGGTTATCTGAGGAGCAGAGATCTGCTCTGGATGCACCGATCTCTGTGATTGACCTACAGAAAGTCCTTAATTCAATCCAAGGTAACACTTCTCATCTCAGATGGGTTACCATTTGAGGTCTATAAGAGGTACCGGGATGTGTCTAGCGGAGATCTTTCATGACACAGTCCGGGAGGGGAATTCCCAAGATATATGATGGAGGCTTTTATTTTGGTAATTGGAAAAAAAGAGAAAGATCTACTGGAGGTCGGTACATACAGACCTATATCTTTGCTCAACACAGATATAAAAATTATTGCCAAGGTATTGTCTATAAGACTTAGGAAAGTTATAGAGTCGATTATACACCACGATCAATGCGTTTTTCCGGGGAAGAGTGCCCATTATAATATTAAGCGTCTTTTCTCTAACATGCAAGTGACGGGGGAGGGGGTGCTACGTTCCATCTTGTCACTGGATGCCATTAAGGCCTTCGATAGGGTGGAGTGGGGCTTTCTCTGGATAACAATTAGGTACTTTGGAATTGGGTATCATTTTTATTGATTTAACACGAATGTTGTATATAAACCCGACGGCTCGGATTAGCGTTAATGGAGAATTACCTCCATCTGTCTTATTATCGCCAGGGGTTTTATTTAACCCCCGACAATCATCAGTTTTATTCAATATTTTTTTGGAACCTTTGGCTTGAAAGATCAGGCAAAAGGACTCAATTAGAGGTTTTGGAGAGGATGGGAACGTAGGAAAAGTGTCTTTGTACACTGATGATATTTTATTTTGTTTGGGGGATACCCCGAATACCCTAACGAATATTATCCACAGTGTGGGGAAGTTTGGGGCTGGACATTAACTGGAACAAGACCATCCTGTTGCCATTAGAGGATTTGACATTGGTCAACACAGGGGAGTGAGGATATTGGGGCCTCAGGAATCTTTTGAGTATTTGTGGGTTAGAGTGTCCTCCTCTATAGATGGCTTTGTTCCACTTAATATTAACCTGCTAATTCATAAAACCAAAGCTAAGATTGCGATCTGGTCAAAATTGCCAATATCAATGGCTGATAGAATCTCACTTATTAAAATGATTATTCTTCCCCAATTTCTGTATTTATGGCCGCACCAGTCTGGATTGACAATTGTATGTTTTCACGAATTCATAAGTTACTAAATTAATTAATTTGGGAGAGAAAACGGGTCGAATAAAAATAAAATATTTGTATTATCCTGTTAGTTCAGGAGGATTGGGCGTACCATTTTTAGAGGTTATTGTTTGGCAGCTCTGTTACAAAGGATAAGGGAATGGCAACATGACCCCATGTTCAAGGATTTGCTCCACAATTCAGGATATAAAAATATATTTGCATTGCTGGAATCTGGACAACTGAAGCAAGAGGGGACCTACATGCCGTGCCATTGTGAATCTCCTAATTTAGGTGTGGGACTATATGAGGAGGTTATTAGAGGTCACTGCTGCACTAGATTTCACGCCACTTTGGGGAAATGTCCACTTTGGATAAATTTGGGTATTAATTATATTTGTCAACTCTTTAGGGACAGGGTTATTCTTACATTAGATGAGATTTATCATTTAGAAGGTATTAGTAAGATTAATTGGTTTAGATATAGACATCTATATTCTGCCTATGTCTCCACAGGTCAATCTTCGTTATTTATAGTAGATTATAATAGATTTATAGACACTTTGATTAAGGCACAGGAGGGGAAGATTAAACTATCATATATATACAGGGGTTTGATCCATGGCTTGGCATGTAAGGTGACATTCCCTAGCTGGGTGAGATGGAGATATGAGGTACTGGGATTAGTACAGGTAGATTGGGATAGGATTTATAGGAATATGAGTAGATGTTCAGTGAATAACGCGGGTTGCCCTATGGGGGACCATGAGTTCGCTGACTTCATGCATCTCTGCTGGAATTGTAGATATGTTCAGGTATTTTGGCAGGGTGTATATGGAATTGGTAAAAATAGGACTGGGGTACAGCTGCCTTTCAATGCTCAAGTGGCCATATTAGGGGACATGGAGAAAGTTCAGGGTTCAGTTTAAAAGGAGATATGAGCGAATTGAATCCCACGATTATTCAATTCACCGTGCTTCGTGTCAGCGAATGGATTAATTCTGAAGTTCAAACAGTGTGAAATTAACATTAAGAAAGGCATTGCATCAAACTTACCACTTCCTTTTGTGTGTAAGGGCCGCCAGCCTCCATCTTGTTTGAAGATCTTGGCCAAAATCCCGTGCGGTGCGAGATTATGTCATCACGCTAGCCAGCGTTATGGCGTAATCTCGCACTGCACGTGATTTCGACAGAGATCTTCAAGCAAGATGGCAGCGGCCGGCCCATGGCGGGCAAATGAACACGGTAAGTTTGATGTAATTTTTTTTATGTTAATTTCATACTGTTTGTATACTCAGATGCCGCAATCATGTATGAACGCAGCATCTGAGGGGTACAATGACTGGGGCAGCACTATCGCAGCTCCCTGTCATTGCACCAGCTACTACAAAAATGTGCTTCGTGGCAAAGTAATTTGTCAAGAAGTAAATTTTTAGGTGAAATCGCGAATCAGCCAAATTTAATTTTCAAGAAATTCGCTCATTTCTATTTATAAGCATAAACTTATTTCTTTGGTGTTCATGCTGGCTAGAGTGATTATAAAACGTGGGTGGATGGCCAGAGCCGCTCCTGATATTAATAATTGGGTGAGCTTGGTCAATAAAGTAAAGGCATACGGAAAGATTAGATATGCCTTCCAAACTAAGCTAGAAGTTTGGTTTAAATTATGGTCTTTATGGTAGACTGTAGGGGTTTCTTTTTTTTTTTTTTTTTGCTCCACCAGGGAATTTATTGGGGTAAGTTTTTAGACTACCCACATAAACTAGATGTTTAACCTGATATGGTTGTCACTTCTGATATTATAAATAAAGAAAGGATTACAAAATAAAAATAAAAAAATAACTGAATATGCGGATGTGCATGGCTACATTTATCAAAGACAAATCACAGAAAATAATGCACTAACACAATAGATGCAAACATTATATATGGACTAAGCCCTCATTCTGATAAGATAAAACCTGAGACTCTCAGCCAATATATTTTGATCAAAACACATCTGTGCCTGCCTACAAGCCCTAAGGTGGTCTCAGTCAGGCAGGTCCTACTCTAAACCTATCTATGCTGTTGGCATCTACATTCAGGAGAGCAAACCCTGCACATATAATGTGCTGCATCTAGTTACCTCTGTATGCATCAAGCAATCAATGAGAGGAAGAGCACGCACAGCTATATGTACCACCTAATCAAGGTCTCCTGTGGGGTTAGGCGGGGTAGAAGTGCACAAAAACGCTACAAAAATAGAAGCGCATTAATGTTTGCTTCTATTGTGTTACTGCATTATTTTCTGAGATTTGGAAGCCACAATCAAGAGTGTATCATAAAAGGACAGAGAGTATTAACGGCGGTTCCCCAGCTTTTTAACAAATTTTGTCTCTCCTCCGCCGGGCCTGTGGGGGAATCCTTGTATAAACTGCGATTTTTGTAAGATAAAAATGTGGCTTAGGAGTCTCCTCATGGATATATAGCGGACCAGATTTTCTAATATGCCTGCTCGTGGAATATGTCTAAAAAGTGGTGCAATCTTGCATAAGTAGGCTTTCTACACTTTCTTCCAACCGGCTGGAAAAGAAAGTCAATGGGAATGAGGTGGGACTTCTTTGTAAGAGGTAAGGCCTAAGATGCAATATTTTGTTCTAACCTTGTGCCACAATTCCGGCATTTAATTCTGTCTCGAAGTAAGTCAACCAATAGTAGTTGGTAGAGTTACACAAAAGTGTCTATCCCTGCACCATATTTATCATCCAGCCTGAATCCCCGAGAATAAATCTGGTTCAGGTCTACACAGTCTGCCTAAACTTACACCATCTATAGGCTTAGTAAATCTGGGCCAATGTGTGTACAGATGCAGAAATTACATAGCTCTATTCATTGTGTAATGGAAGGAGCTTGTTACTGCAGCACTACTTCAATGGGAGAATAACTGCATTAGCCAGCTCCATCCATTACACAGATAGGTGAGGATGCAGTATGTCAGAGCCTTGCTAATCAGATATTGATTGCCTAAGCTATGGATAGGCCCTACATACTAAAAACCTAGAAAACCCCTTTAAGTATTTCCAAAATATCCAATAGTGCTATAAAGCAATTATATGTTCTGCAAAATAGAAACTTGACTTGTGGGCTGCAGCTTTCATTATATATATATATATATATATATATATATATATATATGTACAAATGTCATTATTTTCTTAACTTTGCTTGTCAGAAGATTATATAAAAGGAAAGAACAGAGAGAAAGATACATCATCTACATCATATATCACCTTTGTCTAATTCATGGATTTAGCGTTAAAAATTCACAAAACCCATTTCGACTAGATTAACCACTTCCCGTCCTATTGTCTATAAATGTACTGGGCGGTTGGGTTTATCTCTAAATGGATGTTTTAGAACGTCCATTCAGAGATCACAGCTGCACACTAATCAGTGACAGCGGGGCACCCCATAGAGAAGGCAGGAATCGTTCCTGGGTGTTATGTCTTCATACAAGTTCACACAGTGTGCAGTCTGACATTCAGCATAAACCATTCCTGTCTTCCAAATAAGTGGACTGTTCTCTGTAGTCTAACTTATTTATTAGCAAAACAGGAGTATTTGATGATTGATCAATTGTTTAGTAAAACTATAAAAATACAAATAACTTGTATAAGTATATGGCATAACATGAATCGTCAGAAGCATAGAACAGCATGTATTATAACATTACATTAACACTGTCCAAAATGGCTGCCTATACATAAATTGCATGGCTAGCTAACATAAATAACTCCCTGAATGACACTTATACCTAACTAAACATCTCTGCATAACACAACATATCCCTGAGACAGGGTAGATCTCACTCACCAGATATGCTTGTACAGTGATAGTGGAGATATGCAACAGGACAGCTCTGCTAGTGTGTCATTGATGACTGTAGACTGGAGACTGGGCTTCTCTTTCCCAGAATGCATTACATTCCCACAATGCTTTGCAGCACCCACAAATACAATAATTTTTATTAACAAAAAAAAGTGTAGTATGTAGTACATTTTTAACACCACTAGATGTGATCTGTAATGATTTCTCCCTCTGCTGGGGCAGAACACTAGGTGTATCTGTCTTTTGGATCGCTGTATACACAATGCTGAAGGAGCGCTGTGTATACAGATCAGGAAGTGATGTGCCACTTCCTGTCCCGGCCTGGTGGTCATGTGACCGCCAGGGCCAGAGAGTACAGGAGCCACAGCCCTGCACTGTACAGCATTATACTATACTGTACAGCCTTTCTGGGGCCGTATTTAGCCCCAGTTACAGGAGAAATCAATAGTAAAAAAGTGAAGTTAAATGTCCCCCGGAGGATTTGTGTGAGCTTATGAGGGACACATAGTGTAAAATAAAAAAAGAAAGTGTTTTATAAAAAAAAAATTCACATGTAAAATTTTTTTTACCCAATTGTCATTTAAAAATGTTAAAAAAAGATAAAATATATACATATTTGGTATCGTCCCGTCTGTAACGACCAGCTCTATAAAATGATTACATGATCTGCCCTTACAGTGAATACCATAAAAAATAAATAAACATTACGCCAAAACAGCTTTTTTAGTTACTTCACCTCCCAAAAAACATAATGTCAGTCGATCAAAAAGTCTTACCTACGCCAAAATGTTATCACTAAAACGTCACCTAATCCTGCAAAAAACAAGTTCCCACACAAGACCATAGCCAGAAAAATTTTAAAAATATGGCTCTAAGAAAATGGCAACACAAAAATATGATTTTTTTTGCTAAAAATGTTCTTATTGTGTAAAACGTAAAAAAAAAAAAAATAGACATATTTGGTATTGTTGCGTCCGTAACGTCCGGATCTATTAAAATATATCATGTGATCTACCCCATCAAATGAACGGTGTAAAAAAATATATAGAAAAATGACACCAAACAGCTTTTTTTGCGACTTCACCTCCCAGAAAATAAGATTAAAAAGTGATCAGAAAACCAAATTTAACCCTAAATGGTTTCAATAAAAACTATAGTTCACCCTGCAAAAAAGCAATCCCTCAAACAGCTCAGTCAACAAAAAATAAAAAGTTATCACTCTTAAAAACCATGTCAGAAAATCCAGATGCCGCTTGTAACCGCGGCTGCTGTGCGCCGTTGTTCCCCTGCTTACCTCCGCGGTCCCAGGCACCATGTTCAGCGGTGATCTGCTGCCAGTGCTCATCCTGTCAGTCCACCTTCTTATCAGAGGTCCGATCTGCTTCTTCGCCTACTGTGCCTGGACTTCCGCAGCAGTATGCCAGTTTTGCGGATGTCTTCAGTAAGAAAGAGGCCAAGACCCTGCCTCCTCATCGTCCATATGATTGTCTGATTGACCTTCTGCCTGGTGCCACTCCTCCTTGTGGTCGAGTCTACCCACTCTCACTTTCTGAGACCCAAGCATTGTCTAATTACATCAAGGAGAATCTCAAGAGGGGTTTATCCGGAAATCTATTTCACCAGCCGGTGCCGGGTTCTTCTTTGTGCAGAAAAAGATGGATCCTTATGACCCTGTATCGACTATCGAGGTCTGAATAAGGTCACAGTCAAGAATCGATACCCTCTTCGCTAATCTCCGAACTCTTTGACATGATCCGGGGAGTTAAGGTCCTCACAAAAAAATAGGCCACTAAACTCTTTTACCACGAATAACTGCAACAGTGAAGTGCGTATATATTTTTCTTCCCTTATGTCCTACCAGCAGCACAGATGGGGTTAACTGTCCCCCATGGACTGGTAGGACCGGCGGAATTTTTAATGAGCCCAAGAACCAATAAGAAGTTTCCTGCTCCTTGAAAAGGAGGGAACTAACCCCAGCCCACGTGTTTTTCTGTCCTTCGGACAGGTGGACTGGCGAGGTGTTCCCTCTCTTCTTGGGAGTAGGAACGTTTTTCACTTGGGAGTTATGCTTTTTCTCCCATCCTCCCTGTAGTGGCGCTTTTACCTTTTAAAGCGCCCGGCTGCGATTTTTCTTAATCCAGCTTCTTAATCCAGCGCTACGAGCCGGCGCTCCATGAGCGCTGCCATCTTCCGGAAGTGAGGCGGTTGCCGCGGCGTCACTTCCGATTTCCTTTCTCCGGACAGGAGCGTTTTCCTCCTGTTGCCGGATGTTTTCTTCTTTCTTTCAGGGGGCAAGAGGTCCGTCCTTAGAGCATTCTAAGGACTCCTACCTCGGTTTGTTTTTCCTACAGGTTTTAGCAAATCCTTTGGAAGGGAAGTACCACCCTGAGGGACGGAGCCTTACCTTTTAAGCGCTTAGTTCCTTTCTCTCAGTCTCTGGTTGCGCAGCTTTCTAAGCAAGCCTCCAGAGCCCCTTACATTGTAGAGAGTTTTCTCTTATACTGTGGATTTGCTTTGTATTACCAAAAGACTTCGGTGGGCTCATACTATTTATGATGTGTCATTTTGTTTGCACCTTTCTAATAAGGTTGCTAACCTCTTTCTCTTTGCAGTGATGTCTTTACCTAGAGATCCGGATCAGCAGCGGAAGTCCTCGGCCAAAAGAAAGCATTTGGCCTGTTTTGACTACAGCACTCCCTTGGACAACAGTTGCCCTTATTCCCGGTGTGACAGCTGTCGTTCCCGTACTGCCACCGAACCAACGATGCAGAAAATGTATAAGTGGGCAAGGTCTTATGTGGACGATTCTATCAAGGGAGTTGTAAAGCTGCTCAATGAGAGGTTACCGGCACCCTCCCACTCTCCTATGGAGGTTACCGCACCAGCAGAGAGACCCACTATAGTCTCTGTGGGTCATCCTCCTCTGAGGAGGAGGAATTGACTTCGTGTTTTTTCCACCTGAAAAAACCCAGAAGTTACCTAAGTCCATCAGGTCGGGGGACCATGATGTTGATATGGGGGACTCCTCTGATCCCGCCACACGGGCACAGCGTGTCTTTAGGGCAGATGAGACCCTTCTTTCAGTAATGCGTACTGAATGGAAGAAACCAGAGAAAGGCCCAGTCCTTACCAGGAAATTCAAGTTAATGTTTCCGATGGCTAAACCCTTGGTGGAATCGTGGGGTTCCATTTCAAAGGTGGCCATGGCTATAGCCAAGTTGTCCAGGCGCACTCTGGTCCCTGCAGATGATGGGTCTAGTCTGCAGGACCCTCTAGATAGAAGGGCAGAGTGTACCCTAAGAAGGGGATATTCAGCGGCTGCTCCCTCCTCTTCAACTTCCATTGCGGCTACAGTAGTCGCCTCCTTCCTGCGGTCAAAACTGAATCAGATTCAGGCAGATATCGACCAGAGTGTCTCTCATGACGATATCCTGGCCGCATTCAAGTCTGTCAACTTGGCCATGTATTATTTATGCGATACTCGCAAATCCGACTAAAGCTGGCGGCCAAGACAATGGCCCTTGTTTCTGCCGCCCATAGGCCCTTGTGGTTAAAGCCATGGAATGCGGACAACACCTCCAAGTACAACCTGTGCGGTCTCCCCTTTGAACCGGACCGTCTGTTCAGCGCTGAACTGGACAAGATAATGGAGGGACTCTCCGACAAGAAGGGGAAGAGTCTTTCACAACAGCACTTTCGGGGCACAGCAGGCGCAGCGCGGAGGTAGATTAGGGCAACAGGCCACTGACCACGCAGATTGGGGGGGCAGTCACGAAGGTCTTTGAGATGCCCCCGTAGACCCACCAGGGAGGCTAAGCCCTCCTGACTGCAGGCCTCACAGAGGCTCTTGGTTAACCCCTGTTGACTCTGCCATTACGCCTGCCTCTGGATTCTCCCATACCCCTTACCCAGGTCTCCGTGGGGCGTCTTTCCCACTTCAAGCAAGTATGGGCTCAGGAGATCTCAGACTCCTGGGTTCAAAGCATAGTCTCCTCCAGTTACCTAATAGACCTCGTATCTCCCCCCAGAAAGGTTCGTTGTCACTCAAAGGTTTCAGCCTGCCAGACAAGGTATTCTAGAATCCTATATGCAGGATTACTGAATCCTGTATGCAGGATTACCTTTCAAGGGAGCTCTGGAGGAGGTTCCACCAGGGGACAGGGGTCTAGGGATTTATTCTCCAGTGTTTCTGGTCCCCAAAAAGACAGGAGATCTCCGGATGATAATCGACTTGAGATTCCTCAATCGATTTGTAAGGAAGTCAAGGTTTCGGATGGAAACCAGAAGGTCAGTCAGTCACATGCTCAAACCTGGGGATGTGATGGCCACTCTGGACCTCAAGGATGCTTACTTCCCGCTTCTCGGAAATTTCTCAGGATCGCAGTCCAGGTTTCAGGGATCCGCAGGCATCTTCAGTTTGCCGCTCTTCCTTTCGGGATCTCATCTTCCCCCCTTATCTTCACCAAGGTAGTAGTGTCGGTGGTGGCAGATCTGAGACTCCAGGGACTGACCATTGTTCCCTATCTGGACAACTGGCTTTTCCTAGTCTCCTCAGTTCCAGTTCTTACCCACCATCTTCATGTGGCTGTTTCTTTTCTACTCCATCTGGGATGGATTATCAACTGCGAGAAGTCGTTTCTGAGCCCATCGACTTCTATTCATTACCTAGGTTTTGTGGTCGACTCTGTGGAGATGTCCCTCCAGTTGACACCAGAGAGAAGAGCTCGGATTCAGGACCTGGCAAGAGTCCTTTCTATTCCGCGACGAGTCTCCATTCGGACTCTGATGAAGATGCTGGGGCTCATGTCAGCGGCTGCGGATGCAGTCCCTTGGGCTTTATGGCACTTCCGTCCACTACAGTCGGAGGTCCGGATTCCCTGTGCTCCCTATCCAATCAAACCCGAAATTCCCTGCGATGGTGGCACCATCTGCCGGTGGGAAAGTCTATGACCCAACCAGAGTGGGTCATATTGATGACGGACGCATCCCTTGTAGGCTGGGGCACTCATTTGGATGGATCCCCAGTTTGGGGATCTTGGTCCCCTCAGGAGCGGGATCTCTCTTCCAATCTCCGTGAGATGCGAGCTATCCGGCTAGCCCTCCTCCACTTCGCCCCTCAGATCCGGGGCAAAGCTGCGAAGGTCCAGTCAGACAACATGACTGCTGTCCTCTACATAAACAAACAGGGAGGCACAAGGTCTTTACCCCTTCTGTCAGAGATCGGGGTAATTCTACGGTGGGCAGAGCTGAACCTCTCCCATCTGTCTGCCACTCACAGTCGAGGTTCCCTCAATATGACTGCGGACCACCTAAGTCGCGGGTTGCCGACCATGGAGTGGTCTCTGCACCCGGAGATCTTCAAGCAGTTAACCCTCAGATGGGGCATGCCAGAGGTGGATCTCATGGCAACCAGGTTCAACGCCAAGGTGGAGAGGTTCTGCTACCTTTACAGGGAGGACAACCACCTGGCGATAGACGCTCTGACAATACCGTGGAGGTTCAGGCTGGCTTACATCTTCCCTCCCTTTTCCATGATACCGAGGGTATTGATGAAAATCAGGCCTCGGTAATTGCCATCATACCGTTTTGGCCCAGGAGATCTTGGTTTACCCTGCTCATTCAGATGAGTCGGGGACAATACTGGAGACTCCCCCAGAGCAGACCCTGGTGTCGTGGGACACTCACCTCTGCCCAGATCTGCTCAGATTCAACCTGACAGCCTGGAGGTTGATCAGTCCCTTCCCGGAGTAGGAGGGCTCTCTGATCAAGGAAGCCATCAGGGAGGCTTTTCTGTCTCAGTCCTTAGAGCCTCCGGAGTTTGTTAGGGCCCACTCTACTAGGGCCGTTTCAACCTCTGCTGTGGAGAGAACAATTTGTAAGGTGGCTTCCTGGAGCTCTGAGTCAACCTTCATCTCTCATTATAGGATAGATGCTAAGGTGGCAGAGTTTTCGGCTTTTAGGCAGAGGATCCTTAGTTCTGCCAGGCATGAGGACCCTCCTAGGCGATTCTTCTTGCTATCTCCCCATCTGTGCTGCTGGTAGGACTTAAGGGAATCCTTAATTTCTAAAGATAATTTGTTTTCCCTTAGCCCTAACAGCAGCACACAAATTTCCCACCCTAAGTAGATGATGCTAGCTATAAACACGGTGGGCTGGGGTTAGTTCCCTCCCTTTCAAGGAGCAGGAAACTTCTTATTGGTTCTTGGGCTCATTAAAAATTCAGCCAGTCCTACTAGTCCACGGGGGCAGTTAACCCCATCTGTGCTGCTATTAGGACTAAGGAAAAACAAATTATCGTTAGAAATTAACGATTTCTGTACTGAAATAGGCCACTAAACCCTTTCAACACATAACTGCAGAAGTGAACTGAGTATATTTTTTTCTTTTGTACTGAAATAAACCACCAAACGCTTTCAACACATATAACTGCAGAAGTGAACTGAAAATATATATATATTTTTATACTGAAATAGGCCACTAAACGCTTTCACCAAAAATAACTGTAACAGTGAAGTCCGTATTTTTTATTTCTGTACTGAAATAGGCCACTAAACACTTTCAACACATATAACTACAGAAGTGAACTGAGAATATATTTTTCTTTTTGTACTGAAATAGGCCACTAAACGCTTTCACCACAAATAACTGCAACAGTTAAATGCGTATATATTTTTATTTTTGTACTGAAATACCGTAGGCCACTAAACACTTTCACCCCAAATAACTGCAACAGTGAGGTGTGTATATATTTTCTTTCTGTGCTGAAATAGGCCACTAGACGCTTTCACCACAAATAACTGCAACAGTGAAGTGCATATATATTTTTCTTTTCAATATAGCACCTCAATAACAAGAACAAATTATGGAATGACAGAGCTGTATAATGGCTATTTAGATCCCCAAATAATCTTACCCTGCACTTGTAAATTGCTTTTCTAGCACTTTCTTTAGCGCCTTCTGACATCTCTCCCTGCACTAAGATACTGTGAAATGATTCCTTCCTATCCTTTCCCTGCACTTATAAATCAAATTTTTTTCACAGGTTTTTCCTATTGCTGTCCCTTGTGACTTCTCACGCCTGTCCTTGCACTCAGAACGCTGGAAAATATCTGAATCCAAGATGGCCACCATAATTATAGAGCTGTGACATCAGAGGGCTGGCTGGCTGCTGATTGGCTGCATGCATGGCATTATGGGTCATCCCGCCTTCCCAAGCCACTATTTTAAGGTCTCGTGGGATCCGGAGGCTTGGACGTGATTCCCATGCACAGCGTCCCTGCGCGGTGACGTTGAAGAGAAGAGGCGAAGCCTGCAGCAGTGAGTAACGTCGACGTCTTCAAGACCTGTAGTAGGCAGGCCCTTTTGAGTGAAGTGGGCAGAGTTTTCTTCAGAAATTCCCGCCGTTGAGCAGGCGATGGCGCAGCAATGAATTCCCGAGACTCAGGCGGCCATCTTGGGCACCATGATGCGGCTATTCACTGACAGCAAGCCGCGGCAGTAGAACGGCACAAAAGTCAACAAGAATACTCTTTGATGCAGCGATTTTCTTCCTCTTGATAGCGCAACACTGCACAGCGCTTTTGAAGGTTTTAGGTACACTTTTTGCATGTTTTTCAGTCCACAACGTCCATTTAAGCAAACAGGCAATTTGTCACTTGGCAGTATGGTTAAGGCACAAAGTTCACGTTTCACTATTACTTCAGAAACGTGCTGGATCCTGTTCGTAGCATAATGTAGCATCCTCAAAATGTAGCATCCCCAAGTCAGGGAAGTATGAGGGACTGACCTGGGGAATGCCAGTGATGGGGAGGCTGGCACGTGGATCCTCTGGGGCACTCTTTGGGTTCTTGAGGGACACAGCCAGGTGTAGTGTGAGGTGCCCTTGGTGTTGGTAGATTAACGTGCCTGTGGCTGGGTGTCCCTGATCTCCGTGACGCCAGTACTGGTAACGGTGGCACACCGATTTGATAAGAGGAATAATTGAGGTGCAGACTTGGATAGTAAACCAGATCTTCACTTTACTGAACAGTAATAAACAGCAAACACTTTCTTGACAGTTCCTCAGAAGACGATTGGTTTCAGCAGGCTTTAAGTTACAGTACATTAATGGCAGGCTTATATTTAGCAAGGTAATTCACAGAGAGTTAAAGCAGGACTTCTGCAGTACAGGCGACTTTACTCTCTTCCTGACTTCCTGAATCCTGGCTGGCAAAATATACTCCAAGGCCCCAATGCCCTATCTCTGGCTTTTATACTTGGGATTACAATTACTGAGTACCTCCTCTGGTATTTGTAGTACCTCTTGCATTCTGGAATGGTACAGCTTGGCTCCTGCTGACCTGCCTAGGCCTGAGACATGTGGCCTTCACAGACTCCAGGGTCTGCACTGAACTCTAGCCTGCTCTGGCCTAGCTATTTATATCTTGGCTCTTTAGCTCCCCTGGTGGCCTATAACTAAATAACACCCTTGCAGGCCTGTACATGGAAGCACCTTAAAGGTAAATGACATTACAATATATATACAACCAATCTCCCCACAGATGAGGGAGCGACTGCCCCAAGTGACCCTTCTGTAGTGTCGGGCATCACAACTCCCGTACACTACAAAGAAAACAGATCTGCCAGGGTAATCTGATGTCTTCCAGGGAGAAAGGAAAGCTCGGACATGAAAAACAGGTATTGGGGGCATATGTATGCAGAGTGAGGGGTGTTAGGATCATATAAAAGAATTTTAATTTTGGGACTGGACAACCTCTTTAACTTTTAAATGACAGACCGCTGAAATCAACTTACCTGTCTCTACTTTATGGTGCCGTTAGTATGGGCAGCACACAGTTGATGACAGGGTCCCTTTAAGCTGATGAAAAGCTGTTGCTTTCAAACAGATCATTTTATTCTAGCATTTTTATCCATTCACAGTGTGGAAATAATTTATTAAATTTAACCTCTTAGTCACCATCCATACGCCTTTTACGGCAGTCACTAAGGGCGGCCCAGTCTAAGGTCTCCAGTGTAGCAGAGAGTTGGTGCTCGGCTTTCACATGAGAGCGGCACTCCTGCTCTATCAGTCTGGACCGAAAGGAGCACAGATCAGGGCTGTTTAACCCTTACATGTCGTGGGCAATGGCACCTGCTGTCTGTAAGCAGTTACAGAGGAAGTAACCTTTGGCATAATGTAAATGAGATCACGGAGTACCGATGCCAGTGAAGGCAGGTTGGGGACTAGTGTAGACCCCAAGCCTGCTTCCAGCATTTCCCAGCAGGCTACACCGAAAAACAGAATAAAAAGAGATCAAAAAGTGTAATGTGCCCCAAAATAATACCAATGAAATCTACAAGTCATCCCGCAAAAAATCAAGCCCTATTAAGGAATAAAATATAAGAGTTATGGGTCTTGGGATGTGACGGTGCAAAACATTTTCTTTAAAAAAGGGTTTGTATTGCTCAACAGTAGTAAAATGTGAAAAAACTATATATTTAGGTATCACTGTAATCATACTGATCAATGTAAGCGACAATAGAAAAATGAAAAAAATGCTTAGTCAAAAAGGCCCAGAACAGGTTGGTCACTAAGGGGTTAATTAGTTATTAGATTAATTAAGAAAAAACATATATATTGTATATTCTATGTCTGACAGCTTTACAACTTAGGTGCCTCCAAAGAATTACTTGAGAAGAGAGTATCACAAGAACTCATTTTTTGGCACTTTGACTTTAAGTCCCACTGGTTCAGTTTGAACTTTTCAGATTGGAAATGTCAGATCACTATCTGAGCAGGTATCTTTAGTTTTAGTGTATGTTTTGGGATCTAGAAATGTCTGGAAGGAAACATTATGTTGACAGTTTAAGTGCTTGTCATTGCTTGTTATCAAATAAAAATCAATTCTAGTCTAAGCAAACTTTCAAACAGTACCTTAAAATATTACTTAGTTCTATATCTGGCCACCCTTCTACAACCCTTCCTTCCCAGGAACACGCCTCATATTTCAAGACAAAGATTGACACTGTAATCTGCACTCTTTTCCATACATATGCTTTGTCTTTGACCCATAGACAGAGGGGAAGCCTACAATCTGCTTTTCCATTCTCATCTGACAACCTGCCCTCTTGGTCCACCTCCTCTAATCAACTAAATTGCTATTTTTCCATTTTCATTCTACATATTACTAGAGTTTCAATCCTTCTTCCTCAACCATATATTAGCTATGTACTTCAATTATTGATTCCACCTTATCAAACTATCTCTAACAACTTTTATTTACATATCTTTTGAAAGACTTGTCATTAACAGATTGCCCAGCTATCTCACTACTTACATTTTTCTTTACCTTCTTTAGTATGTTTTTGATCATTGTATCCTATAGGAACTGACCTCACCAAGGGCAGGGCAGAAAAGGATTAACTCACAGACAGCAAGATCTCAGCTAATTTTACAACCAGCAGGAGTTCCCTTCACATCAAGGATCTGATTATCCTCCTTATATTCTCGGCAACAGCTTGTCCCAACAAACAGATACCCGGAGACCATTTTGGCTGGTCTCTGGGATCTTCACTGTGACCGCAGCTGTCTAATAACAATGCGGTCACAATGATCTACAGCGCCACAGGATGCCAGCAAATCTTGATGTAACCTGCCACTTTTATTTGGTGGGTTACAGTGAATATCTTACCATCCCAACACATGAAGTCGTGCAGCGGTAAGCAAGTTGTTTAGGCCATCTCCAACTTATCTAAAAACACCTTGCAAATTCAACCAATTGTTATCAGAGAAACAGATGTGTCCTTCCTTACCTTTCCTCTTGGCTGGACATATCCTGATACTGTTTGTGTGTCAAAGGATTACCAGCTGGCTCTATTGCAATCTATCATGTATACAGCCACCAGACAATTCTTAATTGGTAATTCTTCCATTAATATGACTTATCATTGTCAGTCAATTCATTAATTACCAATTTCCTTCAGAATTCAGTTTAAACGTCTTACCTTATCATTCAAGACCCTTAGTAACTCTGAACCATATTGTAGAGTATATCTGAAACATTCACACACCAGACATGACATGGACATGACCACCACTACCACATGTCAAGTCAGCAGCGTGGGAACCATATGCTCTAGCACCACTTGACTCCCATTGTATTCCTAAAGTCATCACACGCATCATCGCATTTTGATGCAGGATTTACACATAATGATATCTGGCACTGACAGCTCTCTGGTGAACACAGATGAAAAGTAAGAGTTTAATATCTCCACCTTTCTATTCTCCTCCACAATTATATTCCCATGGTTATCTTTTAGAGTGCCAGTATTATTATATTTTCTTTTTGGCATTTATATAGTTCTAAAAATTTTTAGATTTACCGTATTTTAATGTTGTAAGCAATTTGTTTTTCTGTGGCTATTTTAGCCAACTTTATTAAATTTTTATATTTCCTTTTGAGATTTTTGTAAGCCTCTGTCACACTGCTGTCCCCAGGAGGCATAGGCGTCGCTCTTCTCTCCTGTATTGCAGGTATGGCCAACTTGCGGCTCTCCAGTTGTTGTAAACTACAACTCCCACCATGCTCTGCTGTAGGCTCATAGTTGTAGACTGTCCGGGCATGATGGGAGTTGTAGTTTTGCAACAGCTGGAGAGCCTCAGGTTGGCCATCCTGGCTGTATTGGAACCAGTTCTCAGTAAACTTCCTTTTAGCATTGTGAGAGTTAATCCTTTCCTATTGCTTCCTGTCCAGCTGCTGACTAAGGTACTGATCAGCCTCCCTATTTAACTGGGCTAGGATTTGGCGAAGGTGGGATCTCTTGTCTGACTACCCGTGTACCATACCTTGCCTGACTACCGATTATGCTTCTAACTGCCTGCTCTGACCTTGGGATTGTAATCTCGATTATGCATGTACTCAGCCTATCACAACCTTGGAATTGCTATCTGGAATACACATATTCTCAGCCTGCCCTGACTCTAGACTATATTCAGATTACGCTTTTTACCTGTTACCTCAGTGCATCCCACCGTTGTCTCTGACCCCCATAGGTCAGCTGCCATCTACACCAGGACTACTCCAGGAGGTAGCGGCCTGGTTGGATCCCTGTAATGAAGTCTAGATCTCAGGACAACGCTGTTAGGTTTGGACCAAAGTCAAACTGGACACATTAGGTCCACACCCACTGCCCGTTACAGCTGGAATGCTTTTTCTGAACCCATGTACTTTAATTATTTAAATGTTTTTTGTTTAGTCTTATTACTGTATGTCTAGTACATTCTTTTTATTTCTGGACATTTTGTTAACCGTGGGTATAAACTTACTACAGGATTTATGTAATATCTATTTAAGAACTCCATATTTAGCTTCAGTATACCTTTTACTATAACAGGATCCCAGGCTATAACACTAAGCTCCTCCCTTAGTCGACTGAACTAAGCTTATCTAAAGTTCCAGGCATTTGTAGCTCCCTTTGTAGGGTCTCATAGGCAATTGTCAGTGTAATGCTGACAATCACAATGCATTACAATATGCTATGTATTGCAATGCATTGTAGAAGGACTCAGACCCCCAAAGTCTCCTAGCAGGACAAAAATAAAAAGTAAAAAACAGTTAAATAAAATGTAAAAGTTTCAAGTGTAGAAAAAACATATTAGATTTTGCTGCGTCTGTAACGACCAACTCTATAAAAATATGACATGACCTACCCTTTCAGGTGAATGCCAGAACAGTCTTCTTTCGTCACCTAGTCTCACAACAAGTATAATATCGAGTGATCAAAAAGTCGCTTGTACCCAGGGTCACTTCTACCCTAAGGTGAGATGAAAATCTCACCTCAGATGGCATTTTGTTAAGTCTTTGAGGGAGTGACATCGGTGCAGCAGTTAACAAACACTGGCCAATACCATCTCCTCCTCTTTGTCTACTCTCTGTGTCTGGTCACTTCTTAGTTCCTGTTCTTTTCCCGAATCCACACAGTGCTGACTCTATCTGTGGCTTACCTGTGATGACATAACCAGTCAGTGTTGTGGAGAAAAGAAGAAACTAACTTGCTGCTGTTCAGACTGCAGAGCACTTTTCCTGTATTTGAGTAGAGCAAGTGAAGAGTGGTGACTAGAACGGAGCACAACTCCCACTTAGGTCTGATTGGGTGCTGCCTTCTTCACTTTCACTAAGAAAAGCAGCTTGTTCCTCAGCTCAGAGCAGAGACCCCACCCACCAGTCCAGTCTATTGCAGAGCAGCATGGAACAGCTCCCTCCCCATCCTCCCATAGCCCTGCCCTCTCAACAACATAGCCACAGTAGCTTATACAAGATTGGGGTTACTATAACCCATGAATCCCTATTTGGCCTAACTCCTGTTCACACAGGCTGATATAGAGCCTGCAGCTTTTACCTTCTCCTGCCTCTGAAGGGTCTCACAGCTAGTAATCAGGCAGACAGGAAAGCAATTAGCACAGGAGACTGAAATAAACTTGTCCTTTGCTCCCCACCCCTGTGGATGCCCTCAGCTGATTTCCTGGGATGTCTGGAGAATGAATTTCTTATTGCCTTTACATACTTCGCACACTTCCATGTTTTATTTGGTTAAATCGAGGTATCTAAGCCTTGCCTTTGGGAATGACCTGACCTGACCCTGACTGGAAACGCCCACTTATGAGCGGTGTTTGAGTTGCCTGCACTGTCTGTGAAAGTAATGGACAGTCCCACCAAATTTGGGACATCTGTAATAAGTGTGTTTTATACATACAGTGATCCCTCAAAATACAATGGCCCCAGGATAAAATATTTTCAACATACAATGGTCATTTCTGACCCATCGTAAGTTGAAACTAGACTCAACATACAATGCCTCAGACTCAGATCCAACCAATCACGACCACTTCTCTGGTAAAATAGCTGTATTAGTTGCTAGTTAGCAGCTGTTCCTGACTGTTATATGTAGGGACTTGTTTTATCTGTCTTAGTTATCTGCTTATTTTTCTTAAATCTTCATTTCTCTTATCTTGGATGACACTTTGGGGCTTTGGAACCAATTACTCAACTTACAATGGTTTCAACATACAATGGTCATCCTGGAATCATGGGACCAATTAATATTGTATCTTGAGGAACCACTGTGTATGTGTGTGTGTATATATATATATATATATATATATATATATACAGGTTGCAATAACACCTCTATATGTGTGATATGCAATAACACCTCTACATCTGCTGCTACTCAGAAGTGTAGCAGCTCATTAGCTGGTATATATTGGTGTGTTCACTGCTGGTAGATATGTATGTGTGTGTGGTTTATTCTCTGCTGGTAGATATTTATGTCTGTGGTACTTTCACTGCTAGTAGATATTTGTGTGAGGTATATTCACTGCTGGTATATATTTATCTGTGTGGTACATCCACTGCTGGTATATATATTGTGGTAAGGTGCAGGGTGCCGTCGTGGATGGCAGGTATGTGTCACCGAGGTTCATAGCCTCGGTGAGGTAAGAGCCCGTTTTTGTTGATGTCAGCAGCAGCTAGTGCTACTGACAGAGTTTAAATAGCATGGCTGCAAAGCCGATCCGGGCCGGCTCTTACCGGGAGCAGCTAAAGTGTAGGGTGGGTGGCTGCTCCCACGACCCAGTCCTGGTTTTGGGCTGGGTTTAAAAGCTCAGCCAGCTCAGCAGCTGGAGGCTGTGATTATCCTGGAGCTGCTAACAGGGCTGAGGAGTTCTCTGTCCTGGAGGAAAGAGCTCAGCAAGGAGGTGCTTTGTTCCTGGCTACCTGAAGCTGGATTCTCCTGCGGCTGGGCCGACAGCGTGGTGCGAACCTGCACCTACACCTCCCAGGTGACTGAACCTGTGTTGGCCTGTTTTTGTTTTGCCACGTTATTTCCGTTGTGTGTGAACTGTCACCAAAGAGACTGTTTTTCATTTATGGTGTGCAAGTGTAAATAAAACACTGTTTGTTGCACAATCTGGACTCCTTGTTTTGCCTCTAAACTGCACCCGCACCGCTGTCTACCAGAGCGACTCCCACAATATTCATGTGTGCGGTATATTCACTGCTGGTGTATATTTATGTGTAGTACATTGACTGCTGGTATATATTTTTGTGTGAGGTATATTGTCTGCTAGTAGATATTCGCAATAGAATAGTCGCCCATATATTCGCAAAATATCGCGAATTCGAATATTGCCCCTGCCGCTCATCACTAATATTAACTGCTGGTATATAGAGGTGTGTATGGTATATTTACTGAGGGTGTATATTTATGTTTGTGGTATATTGACTGCTAGAAGATATTGGTGGGTGTGGTATATTGACTATATATACTGTATATTGGTGTTGTGGTATATTCACTGCTGGCATATATTTATTTGTGTGGTACATTCACTACTGGTATATAATTATGTGTGAGGTACATTCACTGCTGGTATATATTTTATATGTGTGGTATACTGACTGCTGGTGGATATTGGTGGGTGCTGTATAACCACTGCTGGTATATATTTATGTGTGAGGTATATTTACTGCTGGTATACTTTTATGTGTACAGTACTTTCACTGCTGGTATATATTTATGTGTGTAGTATATTCACTGCTGGTATACTTTTTATGTGTACGGTACATTCACTGCTGGTATATATTTATGTGTGTGGTATACTGACTGCTGGTGGGTGCAGTATAATCACTGCTGGTATATATTTATGTGTGAGGTATATTGACTGCTGGTATATTTTCATGTGTACGGTATATTCACTGCTGGTATAAATTTATGTGTGTGGTATGTTCACTGATGTTATAATTTGATTAGTGTTGAGCGAATAGAAGCATCTGAAACAGTATTTGATCCGAAGTTTAAGAAAAATTCCTTGCGCTTCGTGGTAACGAATCAGATTTTTTCTAAAATGGCTGCTGGACATGAAGTGAAAGTAAGTGTGAGCTGAGTTTAGGGAAAGAAGTGACAAGCACTTATGCACTAGGGACAGTGTTTCAGAAAGCTTATAATTGTAGAATATTGGATGAGGGCAGTGCAGGGAGATTGTGGGGAGAGTTTTTAGACACTGTCGGGAGAGCATACAGAGTTAATCTGTTAGTTTATACCTAGAATTACTGTGCCTCAGTATCCCACTGCATGTATCTTGTTCAATTGCTGCTACAATCCCTGTTAATCTGTTAGTTTATATGTACAATTACTGTATTGTACCTCAGTATTAGAGGATGGTCTGATATATCACTGTCTGCATCTTGTTGAACTGCTGGCACATTTGCAGTTAATCTGTTAGTTTATATATAGAATTACTGTGCCTCAGTATTAAAGGACGGTCTAATATATCACCGCGTGCATCTTGGTGAACTGTTGCCAAATTCCCAGTTAATTTGTTAGTTTATATATAGAAATACTGTGCCTTAGTATTATAAGGGCGTCTAATATATTGCCGCATTTCTCTTGCTCAACTGTTTATCTTGCTCAACTGTTTATCTTGCTCAACTGTTGCGACATTCAACGCTAATCTGTTACATTACTGATACAATTACTGTACACTATGGCCAACAGACAATTGATTGGGCCCTTCAAAGGAATGTACAGTGACAAAAATGTTGCTGTAGCCAGCACAAGTAGCAGCAGAAGAAGGAGTGGTGGTAGCAGCAGCCACAGAGCTGCCACTATCATCCAGCGGTCATGGTTTAACCAGCAATCCAGCTTCACTGGAATGGTTGACTCACTCTTAAATATCATCTCAAGTGACAACAGATAAACACAGCCAGA
Organism: Bufotes viridis; assembly: GCA_033119425.1. Taxonomy (NCBI): domain Eukaryota; kingdom Metazoa; phylum Chordata; class Amphibia; order Anura; family Bufonidae; genus Bufotes; species Bufotes viridis. Next base: position 356,837,372 of record CM065591.1, on the reverse strand, counting down.
AATTGGGGGTTCCTCTGACACTACGCTTAGTTGGCATGGCCCAGGAACTGAATCTGTGCTCTTACCTGTCCTAAACCAGCCTCTTGCTTTTGCTGCTCCTTCTGCCAGCAGTAAGTAAGGTATGCCTCCCACTCTACCCACTTTTCAGCGAGGATGAGTTTTGTGAGGACAGTCAGCAGTTAAAGACTAGCATATACTTGGAGTAGAGGTCCACTGCAGACTTCTCTAGGCGTACAACTACCGATGATGACAGTCGGGTGGGAGTACATGTTGCGAGAGGTCAGGGACGTGCACAAGAGACAGGTAAGGGTCACACAAGTGACGACCAAACAGATGTAGATGATGATGCAGCCGATCGCACATGGGAGCCAGGTGAAGAGGAGGTATCGTTGTCATCAGGGTGTGAGGATGGCAGCATGCCCATAAGCAAGCAAGGTGGAAATGTGCCCGTGAGACAGCAGGATGAAAGCGGTGAGAGATCTGCAGCCAAATGCTAGAGGGGTACACCATCTGCTGCTCGGGAGACTACCTGTAAGGTACAGACTAGCAGTGCATGGGTCCAAAAACATGGAGTGTCACCATAAGATGGCATGGGAAAACCGTGCCACTCATTTAGTCTTACAGCCTGATGCAGCAATCCCTGCATCTCCCACTGGCCCACACCACCTCTTCAGCAGTCAGGACTCGTCAATGTCAGCAGAAGGAAGCTGTCATCCCTTCCCATCAATTTCAATGTCGTTTATTGCTTCTGAAGCTCTTCCTTCTCCTCATCACGTGTTTCAACAGCAATCGATCATCGAGGTGATTGCAAAAGACAACAGTATGTGTGCACTCATCCAATGAGTTAAGCCAAGTTACTGGCACTACAGTCCCTCCTTTCCATGAAGTTGACTATTGAAGTACGGTAGTACATAGTACAATCTGGAAATCATTCTTTTTATGCACCCCTTAGGGGGCCAGGTCTTAATGATGACCATCCTCATCTTTTGCTGGCTTTACTTCTTCCAAATCATCTCTCCATATCCTAGAAAAGACAGCAAGATGCAGAGAGAGGAGGAGCTGGATTTTCCTGATGACGTAACATTGGTAATAGATGATGTGGAAGGAGGAAAAGCAGATAGCAGAAGAAGTGTTCTTCCACAAGTAGGGCAGAAGAGCAGTTGGGGTTGGAGTAGTGGGTTTGCAGCTAGAAGGGTGGAGGGCTGTCTTCTTGTGTCACTCCGGGAATGCCCTATGACCATTTTTGTCTCTGCTTTTATCAGTTTGTTGGTCCAACTGCTGGTCACCTGCTGCACCATGTGGTACTCTTCATATGTAGTTTCAGGATCCAAGGGTTAAAGGTAAGTATAACTTTAATTAGTAGGTAAAATGTATATAGTGGTCAACTATTGCCCCAATGTGGCCCCTTTATGCAATTCTCATACAAAAGTATAATTTTCAGGAGATTGAAGGCCACAATAATTTGCATATTTTGCCACGCACATAACCAGCTAAACCTCATACGAGCAACAGTCCCTGTTTTGCTAACATATTATATGGCATCTACTAGTTTTCAGGCTCTTGTCCTTTATGGCAATAATCCTGCGGCCATGTTTGATCCATCCACCATGTTCAGCCCATCTGCCATTAACTGTAATACCTGTTTAAAGCGAAATACCATCCGGTTCATAGTATACAGTATATTTGTATAGTTTTCGATTTTACACTTGCAACATGGAAATCATTCTTTTTTTTAACAGGATTCATGTGAACAGTGTTAAAAATAATTTCTCTTCTTTCAGTAGTTTTCTATTTGACAAAACAGAGCCACTTGCAATTTTATTGTATACATTTTATATTTATTCTCAGTCTGTTTTTGAAAGTCCTTCATTGTTTGTATTTTTTCCGAACATATAGTACAAGTTGAAAAAACTATAATTCCATCAAGATTTTCAGGTTCTGACATCACGGAGTGCACTGTGCGCTCAAAATGACATAATTTTTGCAGCTCAATACGAATACGGCGATACCAAAATTGTATGTTTGTTTCAAATCCACTACGTTTAAAAAATAAAATCCTTTGAAAAAAATTCTTTGCATCCGCATTTTCTGACAGCTGTGCCCCTCACTTGGAGTAGAGGTCTACTGCAGAAATAGGCCCCGCTGTGCCCCCTCACTGAAATATGCCCAGCTTTGCCACCCTCAGAAATATGCCAAGCTGTGCCACCCTCATTTTCTACGCCTCCCCTTTATGCCACCACACAGTATTTGTGTGAGCATTGTACCCTCTTCACAGATTATGCCCAGATATATGCCCCTCACAGTAATATACCCAGTTATGTGCCCCCTCACAGTAATATGCCTAGTTATGTGCCCCCTCACAGTAATATGACAAGTTATGTGCCCCTGACAGTAATATGCCCAGTTATGTGCCCCCTCACAGAAATATGCCCAGCTGTGCCCTTTCACAGAAATATGTCCAGCTGTGCCCCTTCAGAAATCTGTCCAGCTGTGCCCCTTAGAAATATTCCCAGGACTGTGGCCCTCGGAAATATGCCCAGGACTGTGCCCTCTTCACAGAAAGTAAAAAAACAAAAACTTTACATACTCACCTCCTTCAGCAGCAGCAGCAGCAGCAGCAAGATCCACATCGGCTGCACTGGTTTGTGGAGGAGGAGGAGCAGAGGCTAACTGCTGGTGGGCCCGCCCTCTGCACTGACTAGACATGTGGAGCGCCGGCAGTGGGGAAGAATGATGGAGCAGGGAGCCGATGGCTCTCTACTTCATCATTACAGGCACTGTCGCTGCTTCCTTTGGAAGCAGGGACAGCTGCCGAAAGCAGGAAATACCTCCCCATACCAGAACCACGGGACAGCCACTGAAATTTGGCACTGTTCTGCCGGATCAGGGATGGTTGGGAGGTATATATTAAAGGGGGATATAAAACCCCTATAATGACCCCCCAATGCCCGGGGCCCTCATATAGGTTATACTTACCCCACTCCCCAGCACTCGCGCCGCTCCTGCTCCTCGCACGGCCGCTGCTGCATCTCCCCATCACACCGATCAAAACATCCGGCGACGGGGGCAGGGGCGGACTGAGAACCCTCAGGGCCCCGGGCAAAATAAATCAAGGGCCCCCTTCCAGGCCCCACCCATGCCCTACCTCCAGCCACGGCCATGTTATACCTCCAGCCACACCTATATCCCGCCTCCACTACCTGGTCACACCACCATCGTTATGACTCTGATCCCATCACTACAGAAATACAGGGCACTTACCTATTACGTCCAGTGACGTCATCTTTGATGTAGATGTTTTCTGTCCTCGTCTTCTCCTTTCAGACCTTCAGACCAGACCGCCATGTTGTCGCCATTTTCCATCTCTGCAGTTTAACAAAAAAAATCTTAATATATAAAATGATCGATATCGCGCTATTCAGTACTATTTAGACTGTGAGTTCACACTTAATGCTACAAATCTAGTACTAGTGTTTTTACTCAGATGGTAGTATTGCCTACCTTCTCTGTCTTCCCAGTCTTTATGTTACTTGCAGTACCAGCGGTTCTGTGGTTTCTTAGATATGCGGGGATTCCTAATTATACTTTGGAGTGTGCCCTGGCCGGTGGCACGAGCTCCGATCCCCTGTGCTCACGCTCCGGCTAGGAGCGAGTGACGTCACTGCCGAGGAGCTACGGGGTTAGAGGAGAGGCAAAACACCTATGGCTTCAATCCAACGTCGTTCTTCGTCAGGGATCCCTGACAAGCGCCATCTCCGTCCTGATGTTTGATGCCGCCGCGTCTGCCCTGGGGATGGGCCCCTACTGACCACGGGCCTCGGTCCATGCCCGAGTGCCCTAATGGTCAGTCCGCTCTGCGGGGGTCAGCCAATAGCAGGCCGAGCCAGGGACCAGCCTCCCTAGCATCACCCACCATGTGATGTGATGTTTTGATCTGTGCTGCAGGGAGATGCAGCGGCGGCCGTGCATGTAGCAAGAGCGACATGGGTGCTAAGGAGCGTGGTAAGTTTAACCTATATAAGGGACCTGGGCATTAGGTGCTGGTGAACACCCAGGAATTTTGTCTAGGGGGTCTGAAAGAAAAAAAGTGGCACGCGTCATTTTTCTAAGCCCATCCTACAAATAAAAATGCAAAAAAATTGTCCCTGCCTATTATTATAAGGCCTTTTACATGTAATAGGCCACTCACAACAAACACTGTACAGCTGAAATTATATTGTTGAGGATGAAGGTAAGAGTCTCACCCCCATCCTACATAGATGCACTGTACTCAATACTCAGGACCCCGACATAATGATCCTGTACTCACACTGCTCCCGACTTAGCTCCATTGCAGGAGCTGTTGCAGTTTCACTTCCTCCCTCCTAGTCCTGAAGGCGGCAAAAGAGGAGTGGAGGAGGAGCTGCGCGAAATTGAAGATGTGTAGGTCCGGGTGGGGGCTCGGCTTTACACATCATACAGAGAGGGAGGGCCTCTCCTGGCTGCACTGCCTGCTTCACATTATACAGTAGACAACAGCAGGATACAGCCAGAAAGCTCCTCCGCTCTCTTCCCTCCGCAGATCCTGCTGAAGGCCTGTGGTACCCCATACAATCCGCCACCCGCCTGTGGCCTGCTGCCCCTTGACCTGCTGCCTCCCTTGGCCGTCCTCACCCAGTTCTGAATACTCCTTCTGCAAATGACAGGGGGCAGAGCCGGAGCATCTCCTCTCCTACATAGCGCCACATACCTCTTACATCCATTGATGTCACCTTTGATCTAGATTAGTGTTGATCGAGCACCTGAGCACAATGGAAGTCAATGGGAGAACTCGAGCATTAAACCAGGCACCTCTTGCTCTAAAGAGGGAGGGTGTCTGGTTCACATGAAAAGGTCAGAAATTTATGGAAACACCACTGAAATGGTTCGGGAACAACATGGGGTGGATGTCTGGATGCATCTAGGTCGCTGCTGGGAACAATGTTGTCCGAGTAGTTCGCCAATTTTACAGACTGACAATAATACACACAAAACCGAAGATAAAATCGATTTCAGAGGAAAATTTGTTAGGAAACATTTTTCCTGTATATTTACTTGTATATAAAGAGTCACTTCTGCCAAAAATGACAAGGAAGAGGCACTCCAATACAACCTGTATATCACATAAAGGAGGGCCTCATTCACATTCTGGTACAATTGTTCAGGTAGTGGGACTCCTACACTCATAAAGCCTATGCACTAAGTGAAAGGGCTGCCAAAATTACAAGGAACCGGCACTCCAATACACCCTTTATTACACATAAAAGAGGGCATCATACACACCCTTAAAAATTATGATTGATGGCCTGCTGGGGACCGTCAAAAACATTAGGAGCAAGGGCCTGCTGGTGACCCTTCAAAACCTTAGGGGTGAGGGTCTGCTGCTGAGCTGACCATCTAAAACATTAGAGGCGAGGATCTGCTGCTGAGCTCACTCTCTAAAACATTAGGGGCGAGTGCCTGCTGCTGATCTGACCATCTAAAACATTATGGGCGAGGGCCTGCTGCTGAGCTGACCATCTAAATGATTAGGGGCGAGGGCCTGCTGCTGAGCTGACCATCCAAAACATTAGGGGTGAGGGCCTGCTGCTGAGCTGACTCTCTAAAACATTAGGGGTGAGTGCCTGCTGCTGATCTGACCATGGAAAAATTATGGTTGAGGGTCTGCTGCTGAGCTGACTTTCTAAAACATTAGGGCGAATGCCTGCTGCTGATCTGACCATTGAAAAATGATGGGCGAGGGCCTGCTGCTGAGCTGACCATCGAAAAAATTAGGAGTGAGGGCAGCCTAATAAGCATGTTGATATGATGGAGGAGGAGGAGGACGAGAAAAGGAAGCTTGAACCATATACCCTTTTTTGTGGTGGAAGGGGTCCATGGGAATACAGTGTATTCAATACACCATAAAAGCCACATTTAAATTGCCGTTATGTTTAGCCACTTCGCTGTCCTCATCAGGAGGATGACTCTCAATCTCCTCATCCTCGCTGACCAGATGGAATAAACCTGATATGGGTACTACCCTCTGTAGCGGAGGCAACCGTCTCCTGCTTGCTTTTCCTCCTCCTCCTCATTATCATCATCTAGTTTGCGCTGAGAAGACGAAATTAGGGTGGTCTGGCTATCATTCTGTGTTCGGTCTTCCCCCCATTTCCACCTCTTCCACATGCAAAGCGTCCGCCTTCATTGTGAGTAGTGATGAGCGGCAGGTGCCATATTCGATTTCGACGAAATTCGCGAATATTCGAAAGAATATTCGTTTCATATTCGTCGAAATCGAATATTCGTCATTATTCTAGTTATCGCGATTAATATGCGATTTAAATAATTGCGTATTGCGATTTTAACTTAGGCTACTTTCCTATTGGTTTCATATCTAGAATTATAGCAAAGATGACGAATATGACGAATGTATTCGTCATATTCCTCAAAACGAAGATAACGAAGTATTCTACATCTTCGTTTTAGCAACCTATTTGTCAACTTCGCTAATTCTAGCAATCAAATAGGAAGGTTGACTATAGAGACAACTGTGTTTAATTCGCTATGCGATTATATAATTTTTTTTTAATAAATAGAATAATTATAATAATTATCAAGTAATATAATTATTCTATTAAAAAAATTTTAAAAAAATCGCATAGCTGAATTTAACACAGCTGTCTCTATAGTCAACCTTCCTATTTGATTGCTAGAATTAGCGAAGTTGACGAATAGGTTGCTAAAACGAAGATGTAGAATACTTCGTTATCTTCGCTTTGAGGAATATGACTAATACATTCGTCATATTCGCTAATACTACCAAGCCAACCATAGTAAACCAGGTCTAAGTAGAAATCGCAATGCGATTAATTCAAGTTATATTAATCGCATTGCGATTTCAACTTAGAGCTGGGTTTATAATGGGTCAGCATGCTAGAATTAACGAAGTTAACGAATATGGAATATAGCAGCAGTGCTAAGTTGAAATCGCAATGCGATTAATTTAACTTGAAGTAATCGCATTGCGATTTCAACTTAGCACTGCTAGTGCTATTACTGCTATATTCTATATTCGTTAATCCTAGCCTATGTAAGATAGCAGTGCTAAGTTGTAATCGCAATGCGATTAATATAACTTGAATTAATCACATTGCGATTTCAACGTAATTCCTCAAATCCGACAGTACATTTTAGTATATGGAGACGTTCCCATGGTGAGGGGGACGCTCCATGAGCACGGAAGTCGGCAGAAGCGGCAACGGGCACTGACTAGAGCAGCCAGGAAGCCAGGAATCCTCAGGACAGGTAAGAACTACTTTTGGGAAGTGGGAAAGAAAAAATATAACAAAAAAAAACAAAAAAACGAATATTCGAAATAGCGAATTTATAGCGCTATATTCGAAATATTCGCGAATTAGCGAAGTGCCGATATTCGCTAAAAATTCGCTATTCGAATATTCGCGCCAACACTCATTGTGAGCAGCGAGCATTTCAGTAGACACAGAAGTGGGATGGTTACGCTGATAATAGCGGCATCGCCGCTCACAATTTGTGTTGATTCCTCAAAGTTGCGTAAAACCGCACAGAGGTCAGACATCTATGCCCACTCGTTGCTTGTGAAGAGCGGAAGCTGAGTGGAAAGGCGACGACCATGTTGCAGCTGGTATTCCACTACTGGCCTGTGCTGCTCACAAACCCTTGCCAACATATGGAACATGGAGTTCCAGCGCGTGCTCACGTCGCACAACAGTCGGTGAGCTGGCAAATGCAAGCCCTGCTGCAGCGTTGCCAGACCGGCGGAAGCTGACCTTCCGAAATGGGCACACACGCGACGCACCTTCACCAGTAGCTCAGGCAAATTGGGGTAGGTTTTGAGAAAACGCTGAACCACTAAGTTGAACACGTGGGCTAGGCATGGTATGTGTGTGAGCTTGCCGAGCTACAAAGCCACCACCAAGTTATGGCCATTATCAGACACAACCATGCCTGGTTGTAGGTTGAATGGCGAGAGCCCCATCTCAGTCTTGTTCCTTATACTCTGCTATAGCTCTGCAGCAGTGTGCTGTTTGTCACCTAAGCAAATAAGTTTCAGCACAGCCTGTTTCATGTTACCCTGCTGTAGGGGCGGCATGCATCACCCCCTGGGCTGCCTGGGGTTTGGTCAGATGACCTCGCTGACCAACCCTGGCTCACCTGCATGTACTTAAGTGGTTCAGCCCCCTTCCCAGATGCCTCAGTGTCAAGGTCCTTGTCTTTTGCTAAAGAGCCTGATAACCACTTGTGTTCCTGACTTATACTTCGTTCCTGGATTCTGTTTATTGTCTGATCCCTGCCTGTCTGCTTGCTTTGACTCTCCTGTTGCCAACCCGGATTGCCTGACCTGTACCTGTGCCGCCTGCCCTGACCTATTGCCTGTCTGACCACATCTCTGCCTCATCCTTCGGTCCTGCACCATTGCTCCTGGTAATGTCCCTGCTCACCTGACTACGCTTATACTTAAGGTACCTACTCAGGTACCTCCTGGTCCACCCGGACCAGCTGCCACTGACTCGGGGATTGCTCTGTAGCTGTAGCTCTGTAGTAGTTCCTGCTAACTACCCTAACAGCTCAAGTCTATCCTCACCATCAGAGGCTTAAGTGAAAACCAGGTAGTTGCTTAGACACGTCCCTCCAGAGTATAGCCAGTCAGTGGCACAGTGGGTTCACACCCGCTGATCTGTGACAGCCCATACTAGTAATCATGTTCCCCATAGCACCCCTAATAGTAATAATTCTCTTTATATTACGACAGTGCAAGAAATACCCCTGCTTAGTGCCCGCAGTTGAGCTAATGTCTCCATAATGTATGCCAGTATAAAATACCCTTATATAGTGCCCCAGTAAATGCCTCCATTGTGCGCTCTCCCCTTCCCAATAGAGCCCCCAAATATGCCAGTAAAAAATGCCCTTCTTAGTGTCCCCAGCAGATGCCCCTTTAGTGCTTGTCTCCGCCATAATGTGCCAGTAAATAATCACCCTTCTTAGTGCCATCAGATGCCCCCAGAAATTCCAGTAAAAAATTCCCCTTCTTAGTGCCATCAGATGCCCCCATAGTGCCCCCATAATGTGCCAGTTAAAAATGCCCCTTGTTAGTGCCACCAGATGCCCCATAGTGCTGCTCTCCCCTATAGTGCCTTCCAGGGGAGGACTGGGCAGGGGGGCAATTGCCCCCCGGGCCCCTCTGTTGCCTCTGTAAATGGCCCCCGTATTGTCACCCTGCATGTGCCCTGCTGCGGCCCTGGTGACAATTGGGGGCGGCCGGTGTCAGGGCACAGGGAGATGAACGCTTCTATTGTGGAAGCGTTCATCTCCATAGTCATCTGTATCGCCGTCCTCAGCATGGCGATACAGATGTCTGTGCTGCGGCACAGGAGGGAGAGGCATGTCCCTTCCCTGTTCCTCTGATAGGCTGCCAGCACTAGGCTGACAGCCTAACAGAGGCTGGTGCAGGCGGCACGATGATGTCATCGCACCACCGGAGCGGTACAGCGAGGGACACAGGCCGGAAGAGGCCTGCATCGCATCGCTGGAGGTAAGTATAAGTGTTCTTTTTGTTTGTTTGTTTTTATTTTTCTGGGGGCTACTGGCACATGATAAGGTGGGGGAGGCTACTGGCAAATGATAAGGTGAGGGGGAGGCTATTGGCACATGTTAGGGTGGGAGGGAGACTACTGGCACATAGGGGGGCTACTGGCACATAAGGGGGCTACTGGCACATATGGGGGGCTACTGACACATATGGGGGACTACTGGCACATAAGGGGGACTACTGGCACATAAGGGTGGCTACTGGCACATATGGGGGACTACTGGCACATATGGGGGCTACTAGCACAAGGGGGAGACGGCTACTGGAACATAAGGGGGGATGGCTACTGGCACATAAGGTGGGCTACTGGCACATAAGGAGGGCTACTGGCACAAAGAGGGGACTACTGGCACATAAGGGGGGGGGGGCTATGAGCTCTGTGAGCGGCCAACATCTATCCTCTCCGCAATGCTCAGCCTCCTGTGACAGATCAGGAGAGCGGAGGTGTTGGGGCAGAAATAGCTGTCAATGCTGTCAAAGGAGGCTGTGCTCTCCTCCCGCAGCTCCCAGCCCAGCCTCTTGTGACAGCGAATCAGGAAGTAGAGGGGGGCTCAGTGGGCCTCTGGGTGTTACTTGCCCCCTGGGCCAAAATTTGCCAGTTAGCCCCTGGTGCCTTCCATGTGCCAGTAGAAAATACCTCTGTGTCATAGTGCCCCCTGTAATGTGCTAGTAAAAAAAAATGCCCTTTTAGAGCCACAAGATGCCCCCATAGTGCTCCACTCCACCATAGTGCCCCCAAATAATGCCCCTATAGTGCCACCAGATGCTTCAAAAATGGTCCAGAAACAAATGCCTACATACAAAAATTAAAAAGAAAAAATAGGACAGTAAGAAATGCCCTAGTGTCATCAGGTGCCCCCTATAATGTGCCATCTATAAAAAAACAAAAAGACACTAATACTTACCTTCAGGAGGCTGACAGCGATGCGATGCAGGCCTCTTCTGGCCTGTGTCCCTCGCTGTGTGCTGCCCGGCTCAGGCGGCGCGATGATAATGACGTCATCGCACCGCCTGAGCCGGCCTATTAGAAGAACGGGGTAGGGCGATGCCTCTCCCTCCCCTGCTCCGCCACAGCATAATGGAAACGCTCATCTCCTACTGCCCCACCACCACCGCCCGCAATTAGAACCAGGCCGCACCACAGGGATTTAAAGATATAGTTATATATATATATATATTTATATATATATATATATATATATATATATATATATATTTATATATATATATATATATATATATATATATTGAGGAAGGCTCTGGCCAAACGATCGCTTGTGCCACTTATGGGTGAATAAAGTCTCACTATTTTTGGATTATCTACAGGAGTGCAGTCCTATTTTTGTTCTATATTGGTGGGTAAATACCTATTCCCAGATTGGGGCCCTGCACCCACTTTTTCTTTTTTTCTTGGATGGTGCTGCTGACTATTTTTCTTTTATATATATATATATATATATATATATATATATATATTATAAAAATATATGAATGGTTCTAGAGGGATCCAGACCTGTTGGGACCTCACTGTCGCGTGCGCCCTTTAATGTGTAAGGTATATTCACTGCTGGTATATATTGGTGGGTGTGGTATATTTGCTGTTGGTAGAGATTTCCACATTACATTGTATACCAATCAGTTTTTGCCTGGCTCTAGCCAATGAATGAAGTTAGAGAGGTATATATGCTTACTGTGTTTGGTGTTTTAAGCTTGATAAAGTCCGTTGAGGTGGAAACGTCGCTGTTATTTTTGGGTGCAATAAAGAAGAAACGGTTTAGTGAGATTGGAGTGCCGCTGCTTCTTTTTGCTATTTAAACCAAAATTCTTTGACACACCTGCGAGGTCAAATGCTTGGGGGGTGTAGTTTCCAAATTGTGTTCACTTTTTGAGGATTTCCACTGCAGAGGTACCTCAGGGTCTCTTCAAATGTAACATGGGCCTGAAAACCATTCCATGACCCTTGCTGTATTACAAGTTAAAGGGAACCTTTCATCAACTTTATGCTGCCCATACTAATGGCAGAATAAAGTAGAGACAGGTGAGTTGATTTCAGTGGTCTGTAATTTATAAGTTTAAACAGGTTTCTACCTAGTTTTCTCCCTTCCTCTCTAGGAGAGAACTGCCAACCATCAGCAGATGGGTCAGGGAGAGCAGGAGATTATGAATAACCATGACTCTTCTCAGGTAGATTTTACTCTTTTCAAACCCGGTGCTGCAATGATTATGATGCTGGTTCTCAGCAACTACTTAGGCTGCATTCACACGAGCGTGATTTCCACGCGGGTGCAATGCGTGATTTGAACGCATTGCACCCGCACTGAATCCTGACCCATTAATTTCTATGGGGCTTTGTACATGAGCGTTTTTTTTCACGCATCACTTCTGCAACGCAAGTAAATCGCAGCATGCTCTATCTTATGCGTTTTTCACGCAGTCCTGGCCCCATAGAAGTGAATGGGGCTGCGTGAAAAACGCATTGCATCCGCAAGCAAGTGCGGGTGCGTTGCGTTTTTCACTGATGGTTGCTAGGAGATGTTGTTTGTAAACCTTCAGTTTTTTATCACGCGCGTGAAAAACGCATCAAAACGCATTGCACCCGCGCGGAAAAAACTGAACAACTGAACGCAATCGCAGGCAAAACTGAATGGCTTTGCCTGTGAAATCGCACAGTTTTCACTGAACGCATCCGCAACGCATCCGGCCCTAATCCGGACACGCTCGTGTGAACCCAGCCTTACTGTACCTTTAGCTCATGATTGACACACCGCTGAAATCAGCATTTCTGTCACTATTTTATGCTGCCATTAGTGAGGTCAGCATAAAGTTAATGATAGGTTCCGTTTAAAGATTAAAATGGAAAATCTGGGAAAAAAAAGTGACATTTTTAAATTTTTCCTCCATTTTCCTTTAATTCTTTGGAAGGTCTAAAGCAGAGTAGGTAACTTTAGCTTCAGCTGTTATGAAACTACAACTCCCAGCATGCATAGTTGCTCTGCTCTTCTAAGAACTTACATAGAAATGAATGGAGCATGCTGGGAATTGTAGTTTCACAACAGCTGGGAGCGAAGGTTGCTGATGCCTGGTCTAAAGGGATAACTATTTAATTTATATAACTATTTAATTAAAATCAGTTTTGACCACTATAACTTGAGAGGTATAGTTTCTAAAATGGAGTTATTTATGGGTGGTTTCCATTATGTAAGCCCCTCAAAGTGACTTCAAAACTGAGTTGGCTTTGAAAATTTGAAATAAATTAATAAGCTTTCTAGAGCCGTAATAAATGACATTTATATGTGATATGGTGAATGTTAATTAATAAATATTTTATGAGGTATTACTATCTGTCTTAAAATCAGAGACATTCAAATTTAGAAAATAGAACATTATTTTTTCAAACTTTCTGTAAATTTTGGATTTTGTTTTTTTACAAATAATGGTAAAACATACCGACCCAAATTTACCACTAACATTAAGTACCTTGTGTTGCGAAAAACTCAGAATCATTTTGATAAGTAAAAACGCTCAAAAGTTATTACCACATAAAATGCCACGCTTAGGTTTGCAAAATCAGGCAGGGTCAGGATGCTGAAAAATAGCTGGATCCTAAAGGGGTTAAAGAAGCACTCAATTTTTGACTACAGATTGCAGGATAGGCCATTATTAGAGAATAAGATAAAGGCTCTTGTGTATGTCTTGTGTATATCTGTTTTATTTGATAACATGTGCCATTTGTGTGCTGTTTGTATGGTTTTCCTAATGAATCTTAATTATTTCCTAATGATATTCCCATCATGCCTGGCTTTGCAAAGACAGAGTGTATTCTCATCATACTGTCATCTCTCTCTCTCTTTGTCAGCTCTTACATGGAGGTAGGAGACTAATGTGAAGGTATATCTCATTGAACCACACTGAAGAGTCAGCACACACAGATGGCATAGACAGTCAGTGTGAATCAGGAGGTTGACATAACTGAAGCTAATCACTGTATACACTCATCTACTATTTATCTGCACTTTTGGAGAGACATTGTATCTTCAACATAATACAGGGACATAGAGTATGGAGAAACATGGAGAGTGGAGAAGGGAGGGGCTTGAGAGCTGCCAAGAGGGATTTGATAGGTGATGATCTCATCCTGTAATTCACAGGAAGTCAACCACGTAGGAGAGACCCTCTTACAGAGTTCCTATTTACACATTGGATAAAAATAAAAGTAACATGACAAGATTTCCATAAAATAAGTTTGAAGATAGATGGATGCAACTGAGTTGGAATGTAACAAACTGCGCTGCTAGAATAATTGGTTTTTAGTGAGCTTTATATGTAAAATAAAAAACTGCTTCTTTAACAAAACAAAAAAACACATTTCTGGTCTTCCTGGTTTGGCTCCATCAACTAGTGATATCATCAAAGATCCTCAGGTTACAGTTACTCAGAGCTTTATTCATCCTCACTGCAGCTTGAAGACCTTCAGGATGGAATGGACTCTGTTTGTCACAGCTCTTTCCATGTTCTGAACAGAGTTGAGCAAACCCGAACTGTATAGTTTGGGTTCGTGCAGAACTTTAGGGTGTTCGGGACCCGGACCCGAACACTTTCAAAAGTTCGGGTTGGGGTCCGTTGTTTGGCGATTTATTCCCGCTTTCTGAAGGGCTGCACAGCAGCCAATCAGCTAGTGTTTTACTTCTTGCCCAAAGAAGCCATCACAGCCATGCCTACTAATGGCATGGCTGTGATTGGCCAAGTGCAGAATGTGACCCAGTCTCTATTTAAGCTGGAGTCACATAGTGCCGCACGTCACTCTACTCTGATTAGTGTAGGGATAGGATGCAGCTGCTGTGATTGCGAGATTAGGCAGGGAAAACTCAGCAAAAATACCTAATGAAGTGATCGATCAACACCTATGAATCATTCAACTTCTGCTAGTTAATTGCTCACTGGTTTTTAGGCTGCCCAGAGCGTTTTTCTGTCACTTTTTTCTGGGGTGATCGGCGCCATTTTGTGTCTTGTGGTGCACCAGCACAAGCTGCCACCAAGTCCATCAATCCATCAATAGTAGTTTTTTTTGTTGCTATATCCTACATCAGGGGCTTGGCTGTGCTTATTGTCACCCCTAGAAACTCAGGATAGAAATTTCTATATTTTATTGAGGGGTGAAATTCAATTGCCAAAATAGCAATCCCCTAATTCTAGTGTTCCAGCTGTGGCTAGCCAAGTGTAATACTGTCTGCTGTCTGGAAAAGGATAGATTTTTTTCTGGCGTGAAATTCAATTGCCAAAATAGCAATACCGTAAATCTGGTGTTCCAGCTGTGGCTGGCTAAGTTTAATACTGTCCAGCAAAGGATAGATATTTTTCTGGGGTGAAATTCAATTGCCAAAATAGCAATATCGTAAATCAGTGGTTTCAACTGTGGCTGGCCAAGTTTAATAGTGTCTGGCAAAGGATATATATTTTTCTGGGGTGAAATTCAATTGCCAAAATACCAATCCCCTAAATCTGGTGTCCCAGGAGGGGCTGGCCAAGTTTAATAGTGTTCGGCAATTGACCTTTGTCCTCCATCTTTGCCATAGACAAGTGTCCTTGTCCTCCATCTTTGCCATAGAAAGGGCGCACAGGGTGCCTTTTTGCCCCTCGCCACCAGGGGCTCCTCCGAGGCCTGTGTTACTTCGTATCTTGCACTTCCGGGACCGCGATGTGATTATGCGCAATGCCAGGGATCATCCAGACCTTTCCATTGCGGGCAGCAAAATTTCCATTTTTCCGGATTTCTCTGCGACAGTCCAGCGGAGGAGAGCAAGATTTCTGGACATCAAGAGACGTCTGCGGTCAAAGAATGTACAATATTCCATGTTATATCCAGCAAAGCTGCGGATTGTCCTGGGAGGGAAAACGCACTTCTTTGACACACCAGAGGACGCCGCCAGCTGGTTAGATCAGCAGGACTTCCGCAGCCCCGTGGATGGAAACCGTGGGTGACCAATGATGCTCCCTACACTGCGTCTGCTCTACTGAGCGGAGAGATCATGGATCAGAACCACTGAACGATGAGTATGACTTTTTAGGGCTGTTCTTGGTGGTGATGCCAGTTTAAGGTTGTATGCAGCTGGTGCACCAGCGACTGTTTATTCTCTAAGTGGCAGTTTATGTATAACAGGTCGGGTTCACTTATGTATGTTGAATACCCGGTTCTGTTCTATTGGACACTGCTTCTACTTTGTCCGGTCTGTTGGAAACATATGCTCTGGCCGAATCTGGGACTCATGATCCATATTTTTCTTTTGTTGTTTTTTCTACCTTACCACTGTATAGTCAACAAGTGGTGCTCATGTCAAGGTTGCTGACTTCAGGAACTCTATTTGCCTCAGTTCCCCGTTTTTTGGGGATTTTTCTCTATTTTTATTTTCTTATGTTTCCTCAAGTATATATTGTGTGGAGGTTCTGCTGTTGTGTTTATTGGGGAAATGGGAAACGTTATTGTGAGACGACTCAAATGCCTGTGTATGCTATCATTACTGGTGTGATACGACATGTAGTGGCGCTTATCCAGTATGACCATATTCTGCAGGAGAAACTATGGCGTAAAAGGGTACAAATTTTGACGTGGAATGTTAGGGGTATGAAGGAGGCCTCCAAGAGACAAGCCATATTTACGGCTGTACAAAAATTTCAACCAGCTATAATATGTTTAATGGAAACCCATCTGACTATAGATTCTCAGATATTACTGCATAAACCTTGGCTTTCACACTAGTATCATTCCACTTACCCCTCTCACGCTAGAGGTGTTAGTATCCTTATACATAGAAATGTCCCTTTTGATTGTTATACCTCTACTATTGACCAGGAAGGTAGATTTGTCTGCCTGCACTGCTCTATATATAGGAAGCCTCTCTTCCCAGTTGCATTATATGTGCTGCCTCCGTACTCATGTATAGTGATCAAACAGATCATGTCCATTATTGCAAAAGGACCCCAATCCCAGTACTCATAGGGGGTGACTTTGACAATTACTCAGATCCGTCTCTTGATAAATTTAATAGGGGCCCTGTTTCGGGAGAGAGCGGGAGACCTCACTGGCGAAATTGCTGCAGAGTTGGATATTCATGACCTGTGGAGAATCCGGCACCCGGATAACCACGAGTACTCTTGCTTCTCTGAGACACATGGCTCCTTTCCAGGATTGATCTAATGCATCTGGAAATGACTTCCTATATATCAATGATAGAATATCTCCCACGTAGTCTGTCAGACCACTCTGCTATTAGAGTGGAGCTGACTTTCGCCTCACCTAACACATACAGGGGCCTGCCCATTTGGAGACGTAATCCTTTTGGATTGATTTGCTGGATGGTGCAGACCCCTTGGCAGATAAGATTGAGGAATTCTTCTGTGCCAATGACAGTTCGGCGACGTCCGGGATAGTCTGGGACACTATGAAGGCCTATGTCCGTGGTCTCTATATACAAAATATTAGATGGAAAAAGATGCTACTAAGGGGTTCACGGAAACCTTGCAGACGGAGGTCAGGAGCTCTGAGGTGGCATACATACAAGATCCATCTCCGCAGTGGGAGTTGGGATGAACAGAGGCGCAGAAAAGATTAAGGGATCACTTGGTTCAAGTTGCAGATAATAAAAGGTTAGGGTGGTTAGTGCGCAGAATGGGGCATCCAGGATATCGGCCATTAGAAATGCGAGTGGGGTTCTTTTATCAGAGGACCCTGAAATTCTCTCTCTGCTTTTCAGAGCTTCTATAATGAACTATACACATCAAAACTCGCTGTGAATCCCGGGAAATTAGAACATACCTTGCCACTTTACCACTACGTAGATTATTGCTAGAATCCCTTTCACACTTGGACGAACGCATACAGTTGGAGGAACTTAGGGTGGCCCTGGGTTCATTTCCCCAATGAAAAGCCCCAGGTTTAGACGGATTGCCGGGCGACTTCTATAAAAGGTACCACGATAATCTTCTCCCGCACTTGTTAGTGACGCTTAACGATGCCTTGCAGTCCGGCCTCCTGCCGACATCCATGAGGGAGGCTGTTATAGTAGTCCTCCCTAAACCGGGTAAAGACTTGACATTACCTGAATCCTATCGCCCTATATCTCTCCTCCCGGTAGATGTTAAAATACTTGCAAAAGTGCTAGCCAATCGTTTAAATAAAGTTATCACCACTATAATTCACGAAGACCAGACCGGATTTATGCCGGATAAAAGTACATCTATTAACCTGAGAAGACTCTTTCTCAATCTTCAAAGGCCGGCTGGTACGGGAGGTAGGGCAGTGGTGTCCTCGATGCTGCCAAAGCTTTTGACAGCGTCGAGTGGGACTATCTCTGGGAAACAATGGGTGCTATGGGGTTCAGGCCGGGATTTACGTCCTGGGTACGACTCTTCATCACCGTGGCCAGGCTGCATATTAACGGGGCGCTTAGCTCGCAGTTCCCCTTACATCGTGGAACCAGACAGGGGTGCCCACTATACCCGCTCATGTTTGCAGTGGCTATTGAACCATTAGCATGTGCATTGTGCGCTCGCCCGGCATGGTCAGGGATTCCGCTGGGCTCACACTAGGAGCGGGTATCATTATACGCTGACGACATGCTCCTTTATGTAGGTGACGTTGAGCGCCCTCCAGCCAGTGATGGAACACGTCACATGCATTCGGCAAGTGGTCGGGTCTGCAAATTAATTGGAGCAAATCGGTAATTCTACCACTTGATCCTCTTCCCCTCTGTTAGATAGGTCACAGATCCCGCTGCAGATAGTGGACAGCTTTAAATATCTAGGGGTGATAATCACGCCAAGGGTTACAGACTAATGTTAAGGTCAACATAGACCCCTGATCCGTAAATTTGTGGAAAAGGTACTGACATGGACTAAGCTCCCTATGTCTGTGGTGGGACGCTGCAACTTAATTAAGATGATCCTAATGCCTCAATTGCTGTATGTTCTCCACAACTCCCTGTTTGGATTACTCAGAGAGTGTTCTACAAAATTCAGGGTCTCTTTCGCTCCCTTATTTGGAAGAAAAAGATGCCTAGAATCAAATTAGAGACTCTCCAGAAAGGCAAGGATGAGGGAGGACTAGCTGTTTCAAGCCCGTGGCACTATTTTATAGCTGCGCAGTTGCAGCACTTGAACGGCTGGGGACAGGTCACAGGCGCCGGACCGTCAGCAACGATAATATCCTTCTTATCGGGATATGATATCCCCTTCCATATGATAGAAACTGGAAAGATACAGGGAGTTAGTGATACCCCTACGATATCTCTAATACGGAAAGTCTGGTTAAAATTCAAAGCCGTGCTTGGACTCACAGGATTACATGGATGCACCCCCTTGTGGCGAAATCCCCACCTGCCTGAAATGTTCCGATTGGAGGGTTTCTCTCCTTGGGAAAAGGGGGGCGTTCGCTGCCTTTAGAACATACATGACGGAGGCACTTTGAAGACCTTTGCCTGTTTGAAGGAAGCATTCAATCTTTCAAACACAGCGTTTTATCAGTATTTGCAGCTAAGACATGCGTATCAGGCGCAATTCCTGGGAGGTGGACCAGTTTCACCTACCCCACATTTAATGCAACAATTACTGAATCCTGGGAGCACAAAAGGGGTGATTTCATTGCTTTATCGTCATCTTTTTGGTGGGGTTACTTCTGGTGGGCCCCTTCAGGTTATGGCCAAATGGGAAAAAGATCTGGGTGCTATCTCCCAAGAGCAATGGAATGATACCTTGCCCTTACTACCCAGCCTGACTCTTAATAAAGCACAGTGTCTGTCTCAGCTGTATCTACTACATAGGGTCTATAGAACTCCAGCTTTCCTCTATAAAATCGGTCTTCGTCCTGACTCCTGTTGCCCTCGCTGTGGGGCCGAGAACGCCTCTCTGGTACATATGTTCTGGGATTGTCCTAAGTTAGGTACATACTGGACAGATGTTACTAGGATTATCAGAGAAGTTACCCAGATAGATGCACATAGGGACACTAGGATCTGTCTCCTGGGACTGCTGGAAAGTGACGTAAGGAGATAATAACATATCTATATGTACGCAGAGAATGCTGTTCCAGGCCCAAATAGTAATAGCTAAACACTGGATCGATCATGATCCGCCCACTTCTCGGGAATATATTAATAGAATAAACACCATCCTACGATATGAAAGGGGAATATACTTGAAAAGGAAGTGTTCCAATAAGTTTATATCTATTTTACGGGAATGGTTAAGTGCTCCGGTCTAGTGTCAGGGACCCTCGCTGCAGAATGTGTCAGAAACCAAATTTCTGGGACTGGGGGACTGCGACGGCGGTAGGCTGGCATGATATGGTGAGAAAGCTGGACACTACGATTACACACTAATGTTTCGTAATAAACAATGTTACAACACCAAAGGGATATGGCTTCTACTAGGCCAGGTCAGTCTCACAGGTTCGAATTGTTCGAGATTGTTGGGAAAGGTGGAGGGGGGAATTGGTTTAACGTTCGGGTCCTATGATGAAGAGTGTACACCCTGGATGTAATGTGATTACTGCGTTCTCCTTGGAATTAATAAGCTGACACAACAACATTGTATTTATATTGTACGAAACTATTCTCCTTTATTATAAGTGCCAATGTCTGTTGCATTATACAGATTGTGTATTTGATGTACACTGTGTTCTACCCTTTCAATAAAAACTATTTTGATTCAAAAATAGTGTCTGGCAAAGGATAAATTTTTTTGGGGGTGAAATTCAATTGCCAAAATAGCAATCCCCTAAATCTGGTGTCGCAGCAGTGGCTGGCCAAGTTTAATAATGTCCGGTAAAGGATAGATTTTGTTCAGAGGTGAAATTCAATTGCCTAAATAGCAATCCCCTAAATCTGGTGTCCCAGCAGTGGCTGGCCAAGTTTAATGGTGTCCGGCAAAGGATCTATTTTGTTCTGAGGTGAAATTCAATTGCCAAAATAGCAATCCCCTAAATCTGGTGTCCCAGCAGTTGCTGGCCAAATTTAATAGTTTCCGGCAAAGGATAGATTTTGTTCTGGAGTGAAATTCAATTGCCAAAATAGCAATACCGTAAATCTGTTGTTCCAGCTGTGGCTGGCCAAGTTTAATACTGTCCAGCAAAGGATAGATATTTTTCTGGGGTGAAATTCAATTGCCAAAATAGCAATACCGTAAATCAGGGTTTTCAGCTGTGGCTTGCCAAGTTTAATTCTGTCTGTAAAAGGCTATATTACACTCAGCGTGTTAGCGTCTAAATACAAGGCCTGATAAATAAATCCTCTATATTTGCACACGCTACCGTGCATCTCCAAGTGTATTTCTTTCAGTAAAAGGGTATATTACAATAAGTGCTGAAAGCATAATCCTCTACATTTGCACACATTATTGTGCTTCTCCAAGTGTAATTCTGTCCGTAAAAGGATACCTTTCATCCAGGGCCTGAATACTTGGCCTACAATTGATATTCCCCTAAATCTGTGGTTACTGCTGTGCCTGTATTAGTGTAATACGGTACATAAATTGATAGCCAGATAGTGTTAGGTGCCTGTAAAAAAAAGGCCTGAATTTGAACTCAATACATTGGGCCAAACAATTTTTTTTCTTATTGTGGTCAACGGTAACAATGAGGAAAACATCTAGTAAGGGACGCGGACATGGTCGTGGTGGTTTTAGTGGACCCTCTAGTGCTGGGAGAGGATGTGGCCGTTCTGCCACAGCAACACAAACTAGTGAACCAACTACCTCAGGTGCCAGTAACCGCCAGAATTTACAGCGATATTTGGTGGGGCCCAATGCTGTTCTAAGGATGGTAAGGCCTGAGCAAGTACAGGCGCTAGTCAATTGGGTGGCCGACAGTGGATCCAGCACGTTCACAACATTATCTCCCACCCAGTCTTCTGCAGAAAGCGCACAGATGGCGCCTGAAAACCAAGCCCATCAGTCTGTCACATCACCCCCATGCATATCAGGGAAACTGTCTGAGCCTCAAGTTATGGAGCAGTCTCTTATGCTGTTTGAAGACTCTGCTGGCAGGGTTTCCCAAGGGAATCCACCTAGCCCTTCCCCAGCGGTGGAAGACATAGAATGCAATGACGCACAACCACTTATGTTTCCTGATAATGAGGACATGGGAATACCACCTCATCAGAGTCCGCACACCTCTGATGATGACGAAACACAGGTGCCAACTGCTGCATCTTTCTGCAGTGTGCAGACCGAACAGGAGGTCAATGAGGAAGACTGTGTGGAAGACGATGCAGGGGACGATGAGGTCCTAGACTCCACATGGAATGAAGGTTGTGCCACTGACTTTCCTAATTTAGAGCAAGAGGCAGTGGAGCAAGAGGCCACCAGGGACCGAGCACCCCAAAGGCAGCTTCAAGGAGTTCCCTGGCTTGGCACTTCTTCAAACAATGTGCTGACGACAAGACCTGAGTGGCTTGCACGCTGTGCCATCAGAGCCTGAAGCAAGGCATTAATAGGCCTTAGCACAACCTGCACGACCAGGCATCTACATGCAAAGCATGAACTGCAGTGAAGTAAACACCTTAAAAACAAGGAACTCACTCATGCTCCTCCTGCTCCCTCTTCTGCTGCTGCCTCGGCCTCTTCCTCCGCCTCTGTAGGAACGTTGGCACCTGGCTGCCACCCAGCAAACAGAGGATGTGCCACCAACACCACCACCTCCATCACCAAGCATCTCCACCCTGTCACACGGCAGCGTTCAGCTCTCCATCTCACAAACCTTGGAGAGAAAGTGTAAATTACCAGCTAGCCACCCTCGAGCCCTGGGCTTGAATGCCAGCATTTCTAAACTACTGGCCTTTGAAATGCTGTCATTCAGGCTGGTGGACTTCAAACAGCTGATGGCGGTGGCTGTCCCACAGTACGTTGTTCCCAGCCGCCACTACTTCTCCAAGAGATCCGTGCCTTCCCTGCACAGCCAAGTATCGGATAAAATCAAGTTTGCACTGGGCAACGCCATCTGTGGCAAGGTTCACCTAACCACAGATACGTGGACCAGTAAGCACGGCCAGGGATGCTATATCTCCCTAACTGCACACTGGGTAAATGTAGTGGTGGCTGGGCCCCAGGCGGAGAGCTGTTTGGTGCACGTCCTTCTGCCGCCAAGGATCGCAGGGCATCATTCTTTGCCTCCTGTTGCCTCGACCTCCTACTCGGCTTCCTCCTCCTCTTCTTCCACCTGCTCATACGGTCAGCCACAGACCTTCACCACCAACTTCAGCACTACCCGGGTAAGCGTCAGCAGGCCGTTCTGAAACTCATGTGTTTGGGGACAGGCCCCACACCACGCACGAGTTGTGGCGGGGTGTAGAACAACAGCCCGGCCTGGTGGTGTGCGATAATGGGCAAAATCTCATTGCAGCTCTGGGACTAGCGGTTTGACGCACATTCCTTGCCTGGCGCATGTGCTGAATTTGGTGGTGCAGAAGTTAATTCACAACAACTCTGACATGTCAGAGCTGCTGCATAAAGTGCGGGCCGTCTGTGCGCTTCGGCGTTCACATCCTGCCGCTGCTCGCCTACAGCTTAACTTCGGCCTTCCCGCTCACCGCCTCATATGCGATGTGCCCACCAGGTGGAACTCCACCTTGCACATGCTGGAGAGACTGTGCGAGCAGCAGCAGGCCATAGTGGTGCAGCTGCACGCACTGGTGAGTCGCACTGCGTAACAGCACCACTTCTCCACCAATGACTGGGCCTCCATGCGAGACCTGTGTGCCCTGTTGCGCTCTTTTGAGTACTCCACCAACATGGATGATAGAAGAGGATGTGGCCCAGGAGGAGGAGGAGGAGGAGGAGTAGGAAAAGGGGTCATTTCTAACACTTTCAGGCCAGTCTTTTAGAAGTGGCTCAGAGCGAGGTCTTTTGCAACATCAGAGGCCAGGTACAAATTTGGCCAGCCACGGCCCACTACTGGAGAAAGAGGAGGACGAGGAGGAGGTGGAGTAGGATGAGGATGAAGCATGTTCACAGCGGGGTGGCACCCAACGAAGCTCGGGCCCATCACTGGTGCGTGGCTGGTTGGAAATGGAGGACGATGATGATACGCCTCCCACAGTGGACAGCTTGTCCTTACCTCTGGGCAGCCTGGCACACATGAGCCTGCGCAACGACAGCAGAGTGGCCCACATTTTAACGTGTGTGGACTACTGGGTGGCCACCCTGCTGGATCCCCGGTACAAAGACAAGTACAAGCGCACGCTGGTAGACGCCCTCCTGAGAGCATTCCCAAATGTCACAGAGGAACAAGTGGAAGCCCAAGGCGAAGGCAGAGGAGGAGCAAGAGGTCACCAACTTAGCTGTGTCACGGCCAGCTCCTCTGAGGGCAGGATTAGCATGGCAGAGATGTGGAAAAATTTTGTCACCACGCCACAGCTAACTGCACGACCACCTGATACGGAACGTGTTAGCAGGAGGCAGCATTTCAATAACATGGTGGAACAGTACGTGTGCACACCCTCCAGATACTGACAGACTGGTTCGGCCCCATTCAACTTCTGGGTCTCCAAATTGTCCACATGGCCAGAGCTAGCCATTTATGCCTTGGAGGTGCTGGCCTGCCCGGAGGCCAGCATTTTGTCTGAACGTGTATTCAGCGCGGCAGGTGGCGTCATTACTGACAAACGCAGCCGCCTGTCCACAGCCAACGTGCACAAGCTGACATTCATAAAAATTAACCAGGCATGGATCGCACAGGACCTGTGCCTCCCTTGTGCAGAATAGACATTTATAACTACCTTCCCTTAACCATATATTCTTGTACTCCAGGGCACTTCTTTATTGAATCCTCTTTTTTAATTTTACCATTATTTTGCGGGGCAACCCAAAGTTGAATGAACCTCTTCTCCGTCTGGGTGCCAGGGGCCTAAATATCTGAAAGTGGCCTTCTCCATTGGTGGGTGACATGAAGCCTGATTCTCTGCTATGGGACCTCTCTCCTCTTTCTGGGTGCTGGGGCCTAAATAACTAAAAGTGGCCTTCGCCGTTGGTGGGTGACATGATGCCTCTTTTGCTGCTATGGGACCTCTCTCCTCTGTCTGGGTGTCAGGGACCTAACTTTCACGTACTTGCTTGCTGTCTTGGTGGCAGACATTTAACTCTTTTTACTGTTTAATGACCGCCCCATTGTCTGGGTGTCAGGGGCCTATATGTCGTTTAATCATTTGTTGTCTTGGTGGGAGATATTAAACTCTTTTTACTGTCTAATGACCGCCCCATTGTCTGGGTGTCAGTGGCCTAAATTTCTTTTAATTGCTTGCTGTCTTGGTGGCAGACATTTAACTGTTTTTGCTGTCTAATGACTGCCCCATTGTGTGGGTGTCAGGGGCCCAAATTTCACGTACTTGCTTTTTGTCTTGGTGGCAGACATTTAACTCTTTTTGCTGTCTTATGACCTCCCCATTGTGTGGGTGTCAGGGGCCTAAATTTCACGTACTTGCTTGCTGTCTTGGTGGCAGACATTTAACTCTTTTGCTGTCTAATTACCGCCCCTTCTGTGGGTGTCAGGGGCCTAAATTTCACGTACTTGCTTTCTGTCTTGGTGGCAGACATTTAACTCTTTTTGCTGTCTAATGACCGCCCCATTGTGTGGGTGTCAAGGGCCTATATTTCATTTAATTGCTTGCTGTCTTGGTGGGAGACATTAAACTCTTTTTACTGTCAAATGACCTCTCCTCTGTCTGGGTGTCAGGGGCCTACATAAATGATAATGGCCTGTTCCATTGCAGGTTGACCTGAGGCCTGTGTTGCTATTATGGGACCGCTCTACTCTTTGTGGGTCCCATGGCCCTGAGTCAGTGAATGAGGCCTGAGGCACTGCAGGTAGACATGAATCCTTTTTGGCCGTGATGAGAACATCAACTCCCATAGCATTCCCACCTGATGCCACCACAACCTCCTATTCCACCTCCTCCTCCTCCAAGTTGCCAATTGATATTAGTTAATTTTTATTTATTTAATTTTTAGTCATTTCCCTGTCCACATTTGTTTGCAGGGGATTTACCTACATTTTGCTGCCTTTAGCAGCCATCTAGCCCTTTCCTGGGCTATTTTACAGCCTTTTAGTGCCCAAAGTTCGGGTCCCCATTGACTTCAATGGGGTTCGGAGTGAAGTTCAAGTCGAGTTCGGATCCCGAACCAGAAGTTTTCGTGAAGTTCGGCCGAACTTCTCGAACCCGAACATCCAGGTGTTCGCTCAACTCTAGTTATGAACAATCGTTCAGCCATCTCTATTCCCTGCACTGATCAAACAGATGAGTGTTGGGCAGGAGAGAGAGAAGTATGCAGACGCTCACCTCTCTTCCTAATCCAGCAAAGCGGGAAGTAGTTAGGGAGGTCTGGGAATGCTGGACCACTCCTGACTGCGGACTATAAGATGCACTTTTAGCAAGATTATTTCTAGCTAAAAAGTGTGTCATATAGTACAAAAATACAGTATCTTCTTGGTTCCTCAACCAGCTGAAAGAAGTAATTATCCTGAATTGTAGATAAAAAAGCACAACTTCTAGCAAAACCAGCAGACTCTCCAGTGTCCACACTTTTATATACTTCACCAATACTGTCACTTAGCATTGGCCTTAAGTTGGCTTTTACATATAAAAATTATGTGCAACTAATAAATAAACATAACTGATATGTCTGCATTTGAAAATGTCTGATCTGCTGAAATATCATGTGATTTATCCAGCATGGTGAACACTGGAAAAATGTCTGAATTGTGTTTTTTGCTCCCCTCACCTCCCAAAAAATGGAACAAAAATTATCAAAACATTGCATATTCCTTAAAATGATCCCAGTAAATAATACAGCAATATGTCTCTGGCAATAAAAGAAAAAATTCTATAGGTGTCAGTATATGGCAACACTACACAATTTTTTAAAGTTTTTAATTACTTAAAAGTATCAAAACATAATACAGAATATATACATTTGGTATCAATGTAATAGTACTGACCCACAGAGTAAAGCCTCATTTACATGTCAGTGTTTTGGTCAGTGATTTCCATCCGTGATTGTGAGGTATAAGGTATAAGAGAAAGATCTGCTCTTGTTCTGTGTTTAGAGCTGCTTCTGGCTTTGGTTCATCACTGATGGAATTCACTGACCAAAACACTGACATGTGAATGAGTAAGGCCTCTTTCACACGAGCGTGTCCGGATTAGGTCCGGATGCGTTGCGGATGCGTTCAGTGAAACTGTGCGATTTCACATTCAAAGCCATTCAGATTGCGTTCAGTTGTTCAGTTTTTCCGCGGGTGCAATGCATTTTGATGCGTTTTCACGCGCATGATAAAAACTGAAGGTTTACAAACAACATCTCCTGGCAACCATCAGTGAAAACGCAACGCACCCGCACTTGCTTGCGGATGCAATGCGTTTTCACGCCGCCCCATTCACTTCTATGGGGCTAGGGATGCGTGAAAACGCAAAATATAGAACATGCTGCGATTTTCACGCAACGCACAAGTGATGCGTGAAAAAACGCTCATGTACACAGACCCATTGAAATGAATGGGTCAGGATTCAGTGTGGATGCTATGCGTTCACATCACGCATTGCACCCGCGGGAAACTCGCTCGTGTGAAAGGGGCCTAAGGGTGGGTTCACACTAGCGTTATGGTTTCCGTTATGGCCTTCCGTTATAACGTGGTTAAAACGGAACATAACGGAATCCATAAGACGGAAGGACGGATCTGTTCTTTTGCCCATAGACTTCCATTATGATGGAATGCAAAAGCATAACGGATCCGTCTGGTTCCCGTTATGCAAGACGGATCCGTTATACTTTCCCATAGACTTGTATTATGACAGAAAGCAAACGGAATGCCTTTTAAAGGCTTCCGTTTTGCATTTGGCTGGGCATTCCGTTATTTTCCGTTATAACCATGTTATAACGGAAAGCAATAACGGAATCCCTAACGCTAGTGTGAACCCACCCTAAAGTTGTTGTATCATGTTGAAGGCATAGTGACTGACATAAAAACAAAACCCAAGCAACAATCATTTTTTTGCCTTGCAAATAATTTATTTACAGTTTTGCAGTACATTATATGAAACATTAAATTGTGCCATTACAAATTACAACTCATCCTACAAAAACAAGCCCTTATGAGACTTCCCAAAACATTGTATGGATATTAAAGGGTACCACTGGAAAGAACAACTTGTCCTAATACGGTTAAATGAACAGAAAAGTAAAAAACAGTGCAGCCATGGGTAGGCAGGGAGAACAAGTGGAAGTGCAAATGTGGCTGCATCGAGAAGGAGCTAAAGGAGCATGTCTAGGAAGTTCTAAGCATGTCTCTGCTTAGAACTGCTTCTATGGAAAATCTTAGAAATGCTTCTGTTTAAAAAATATGACATCTCCATCATGCTCCTATATCAAAAACTTGTAGCAAGCCATAACAACCTTAAAGGCATTTACCGGTAATCATTATTAATATTTATGTATTATCTGCATGTTCCAGTTTTTCAAAACCAAATGTAAACTTCACCTTACTAGTGTTGGCAAAGGTGGATATTAAAACGCTAGCAGATTGTTTCTGAGCATAAATGTCTTGAACCTGTGGTTTCTTCAACTGTTTCTTCAATTTTAAAAAGTAGGAGCAATACAAAACTCCTTAACCTGTCATAGTAGAAATTGATGGAGATGTTTAGATTATACTTTACTTAGATATTAAAGGGGTTGTGCTCTGTAAAGATATTGATGACCTATGATAAGCTCAATTTCATACGAGCGTATTCAGTACAAGAAATATGCTTTGTGTGTCAGAGGTATTTCCTGCCCTAAATTCTGCTTCTGTGACATGGACCCATTGCATTATGATGATTTATAATATTGTGTGCTCCTGCCTGATCTCAACTCCTAATGTTTTGTACTCACATTATGTTGTCAGTACAAATCATAAGAGTTGAAGTCAGAACACACAGCATTATAAATCTTTATAATGCCATGTCATAGGAGCAGCATTCAGGATGGGGAATACCTCTGACCTACAGAGAGTATTTCTCGCACTGAATACGCTTGTGTGAATTGACCTTAGGATAGGTCATCAATATGAGATTAGCCAGGGTCCAACTCTTGGCACCCCCAGTAGTCAGATATTTGAAGAAGTTTCAGTGCTCATAAGTGTGCTGCATCCCCTTTAATGCTTAATTGCACGCTGTCTAGATTGAAATGGTGGCGCAGTGTAATTACAGATGTTTGCCCCATTCACTTGAATGGGAGAGGAGGGTGTAACTACACTACACTTCTGCTACAATCTAGATGTTGTGCAGGTAATTAATGAAGAGGACGCAGCGCTCATACTAGTGTCACAGCCTCTTCAAACAGCTGATCGGCGGGTGTGTCGGACCCCTGCCAATCTCATATTGATGACACTGTACAACCCCTTTAAAGAGGACCTTTCACCAATATAATACTCTCAATAACTCTCCTACCGGATAGTCGTCATCCACTGATGTTCCCCTTTTTTTTTTTTAAATCGACTCCTAATTCCTTCCTAATCGCCCGTTTCTTCTGCCACTCATATGCAAATGAGGCGGACTTTGTACGGGCGTTGCTAACGTCCTGGTTGGGGCGTAGTGCTGCTCCGGCTGAGAGCAGCCAATCGCAGCGCTGGTCTCTCAGCTAGGGAGAAGGAGCTCAAGTTCTTGAGCTTCTTCTCCCTAGCTGAGAGACCAGCGCTGCGATTGGCTGCTCTCTCAGCCGGGAAGCCAGCACACACGCCCCAACCAGGATGTTTAGCAACGCCTGTACAAAAGTCCGCCTCATTTGCATATGAGGCGGCAGAAGAAACGGGACGATTAGGAAGGAATTAGAGGTCAATTTAAAAAAAAAATGGGGAACATCAGTGGATGACGACTATCCGGTAGGAGGGTTATTTGGGGGTATTATATTGGTGAAAGGTCCTCTTTAAGGATACAGTGTTCTGCTCAAAGCCGTTTTCTACTCATACGGTATATGCGTCACCTAGGTCTTTTCACACAGTGTTCTTTATATGTATAACTCTGTAAATCTCTGTTTTGTTCTATCGGCTTATAATACCTATTCTCTTTACATATAAACATTAAGAAACAAAAGCTACAATTATTTATTGGTCACCAGCTTACTGCAGCTAATGAATCACTGATTACTGTAACTGTGCACTGAAAAATGTACAGCTAGTAGCTATTGCAAATAAGTACAATCATGTGTTTCATCTGTACTCGTTTTTATTATTTATCATGTGACATGGTTTCTGAAATTAGATCAAGAGGGGTTGAAACCTTAAAGGAGTTCTCCCATAACTAATGTAAAAAATTAAATCAGATATCACATAGTACATGACAATATATTTCTAACAAAGCTAGAACCAGCCAAATGAGGATTTAGAAAACTTAACAACACAAATGGGATCAGTAAAAACTGACATATCGCTTATTAGATATGACTTTAAAAAATGCGATCTAAACTCCAAGAATTAGATGCTGTCACCTCAGATATGAGGTCAGAGGTTGATACCATGAAACGAGATATCTTGCTTCAAAATGAGGAAAGGGGGACCCTAAGGCTACGTTCACACAACGACATTTGTCGCGCGACAAATAGAGCACAACTTCACTACAACATTTGTCGCACGACATTTTGTCGCACTATTGTCGCGCAGCAATTTTTATAATGGGAGTCTATGGTGTCGCATTGCGACATGCGACATGCTGCGACTGCGACGCGACAGTCGCAGAAAAACCCGTCTTGAATGGATTTTTGCGACTGTCGCGTCGCAGTCGCAGCATGTTGCATGTCGCAATGTGACACCATAGACTCCCATTATAAAATTGTAGCGCGTCAATAGTGCGACAAATGTTGTGCGACAAATGTCGTCGTGTGAACGTAGCCTAAAAGCAAAACTTACAGATCTAGAGGACAGATTAAGGCTACGTTCACACGACGACATTTGTCGCGTGACAATTTGTTGCACTATTAGTCGCGCTACAATTTTTATAATAGGAGTCTATGGTGTCGCATTGCGACATGCAAAATTCTGCGACTGCGATGCGACAGTCGCAAAAATCCATTCAAGATGGGGTTTTCTGCGACTGTCGCGTCGCAGTCGCAGCATGTCGCATGTCGCAATGCGACACCATAGACACTCATTATAAAAATTGTCGCGCAACAATAGTGCGACAAAATGTCGCGCGACAAATGTTGCAGTAAAGTTGTGCCCTATTTGTTGCGCGACAAATGTCGCCGTGTGAAAGTAGCCTAAGGGTACTTTCACACTTGCGTTAGGTGCGGATCCGTCTGTTTATTTGCACAGACGGATCCGCACCTATAATGCAAACGTTTGTATCTGTTCAGAACGGATCCGTTTGCATTAGTTTTAAAGAAAAATGACAAAGTCCAAAACGGATCCGCTTTTGAATTACACTGAAAGTCAATGGGGAACGGATCCGTTTTCAAATGCACCATATTGTGTCATTGAAAACGGATCCGTCCCCATTGACTTACATTGTAATTCAAAATGGATCTGGTAGGCTCCGCCTCTTCAGACAGCCAGCAAAATACAGCAAGCTGCGCTTTGGTGTCCGCCTCCAGAATGGAATAGAAGCGGAACGGAGCCTAACTGATGCATTCTGAACGGATCCTTATCTATTCAGAATGCATTGGGGCTAACTGATCCGTTTTGGACCGTTTGTGAGAGCCCTGAAACGGATCTCACAAACGGAATCCAAAACGCTAGTGTGAAAGTACCCTAAGACGCTGTAATATCAGGATTATAGGGCTTCCAGAGGAGTCGAGGAAGGATCCAGAAGCATTTCTTCATGGCTATTGGAGAACCTGGGGAAGGACTATTTTTCTTCATCTTTTGGGGTGGAACGTGCACACCGCTTGCAAGTCGGAAAAGAAGTGTATGGGTCCTACCCATCGGTACTGCTAGCTAAAAGCTTAAGCAGTAAACACTGGCTGCAAGATCTCTATTTATCCGGATTATTCTAAGGACTCACAGGAAAAAGATGCAGCTTTGTGGCCGTTAAGAAAAGAATGGCACAGGCCAATATTAAGTATTCTCTTAATGTCACCTCTAAATTGCGGGTTGTTTTTGAGAACACTATTCATATTATTCACACGCCGGAGAAGGCTGCAGAATGGATGGATTCAAAGGGGCTTAAATAGCCCTAAGAATTGTGATTGTTGCAGATCTCTCTGTTTATGATGTTGTGTGGTGGGGACAGGGGTGGGGAGTACTTCTGGAATAGAGTTCTCAGATTAACACCAGTTTATAGTTGGAACAGGATCTAGGGTAGTTGGAACTGGTGGAGCAAGTTTTTTTGTTTGTTTGTTTTTACCCAGTATATCGGTTAAGATACTAGCGTGGAATATACGGGGTATGGGGGATAAAGTTAAGAGATGTGCCATTTTTAATCTGATTCACATCTTCCAGGCATAGTTGGTTTAATGGAAACGCATCTGATTAAGGACACCAGTCATTGCATCAAGAAGAACTGGATGAGTTCCTGTTATCATTCAGTTTATACTAGATATTCAAGGGGTGTTTCTGTATTGATACACAGAAGGGTCGATTTCAAGTGCATTTCCAAATCCAGTGATGGGGAAGGGAGATATATTTTTCTTTATGGTATATAAAATGGCATAAAATTTATTTTAGCATTTGTGTATATTCCTCCACCATACTATCTGTATATAATGGGTCAATTGTTAACATTTATGGAACAGAGGGAAGGGTGTGCAACCATTATTATTGGTTACTTTAACTCTGTAATGGATATAAAATTGGACAGGTTCGGTAGTACTAGAGGGAGCACAATTCTGTAGGGAAATGGGCTTTGTTGATATTTGAAGGTATAGAATTGGCTGTACTAAGGTCTTCTTCTGTTGTAGCAGAACAGGGGACTTGATGTCCCGTGTAGACATGGCGCTGATCAACCATGGGTATGCAGGCAGTGTGGTTAAAATATGCACGAGTCCAGGTCGGTCTCCGATCACTCTGCTTTGTTGTTGGAGATCGATCTTGGCTGGGGCAGAAGGCATGGAGTTTGTCGGAGGATTCATCCACACTGGTTGAGTCTTATTATAGAACATCGATCTATCCAGGAGGAGATTTCTGTTATTTGGAACATTAACAAGGGCTCTACGAAAATGTATTATGTTTGGGATGCTATGAAAGCTTTTATTAGGGGGCCCTAATGAGGAGGGAGCTTCCATGAGGAGGGATTTTGCAGAACAAAAGATTTTTTCTCTGGTTATAATGTCTTTAGAGAGTTAGGGAAGCCTGGTAAGCTACTATCTTCCATTGTTAAGAATCTGGGTAGTGCCCCCTCTATACTTGCAATAAGATCACCACAAGGCAAAATCCTCCATAGTAAGGAAGAAATTAGGGACGCCTTTTATTTTTATTTTGAATCCCTATATAGAACCGAAAGTAAGGCAACGAAACAGGACATAAAAGAATACAGTGGCGTAGCGTGGGGGGACGGGGCAGAGGGGCCTTTGCCCCGGGCACAAAATTTCAGGGGGTGCCAGCAGGGCCGCACCGCCAATTAGGCATAGTGAGGTGATCTCCCCAGGCGGCGCGGCCCTGCTGACAAGTGGGGGGCGGTGGCAGGGCACAAGAAGATGAGTGCTTCCATTGTGGAAGCGCTCATCTCCATAGTCATCTGTATTGCCGTCCTCAGGAAAACGGTACAGATGGATGCTGCGGGGCAGGGGAGAGGCATCTCCCTTCCCTGTTCCTCTGATAGCTGCCTATCAGAGGCCGGTGCAGGCTGAGCAATGACGTCATTGCGCCGCCTGAGCCGTACGGCGTGGGACACAGGCCGGAAGAGGCCTACATAGCATTGCTGCTAGCCTGATGGAGTTAAGTATAAGTGTTTATTTTTTTATATGGCACAATACTTGCTACTGGCACATTGGGGGGCACTTCTTACTGGCACAAGATTGGGGAGCATCTATGGGGTCACTTCTTACTGGCACATTATTGGGGGCATCAATGGGGCACTTCTTACTGGCACATTATTGGGGGAATCTATGGGGCACATCTTAATGGCACATTATTGGGAGGGCACTGTGGTGGCATCTATGGGGGCACTTCTTACTGGCACATTATTGGGGGTACTATGGGTGCATCTACTGAGGCCACAAAGAAGGGGTATTTTATATGGGGGCTCTGTATAGGGGCATTTTATACTGGTACACATTATGGTGGGTACTATGGGAAAGAGGGTAGAGGAGTACTATGGGGTCATCCATGGGGGCACTAAGAAGGGGTATTTTATACTTGCAAATTATGGGGGACACTGAAGGCATCTACTGGGGCACTATATATGGGGCATTTTATACTGGTACATTATGAGGGGCACTAGGAGGAAGGGGAGAGGAGCACTATGGGGGCATTTACTGGGGGCACTATATAGAGTTATTTTATACTGGCACATTATGGGGGCACTATGGGGACATTAGCTTAACTGGGGGCATTAAAAGGCGGTATTTTTGCACTGGCACACATTATAAGGGGATAGTTTTGTACTGTCACATTATAAGGAGAATTCTTACTTCTGGGGGCATTATGGTGGGCTTTATTACTACTGGGGTCTATGGGGAACATGATTACTAGTATGGGCACTATGGGAGCATTATTACTTCTGGGTCACAGTGGGGACATGTTGGGGGCACTGTAGCAGTACTATTACTACCATGTCTAGCAGATAATTATTACTATAGGTGGGACTTTTGGGAGCACTATTACTGTGGGGGCACCTAGGCACAGAATCAGCTTACCACAATCATTTTTGGGAGATGTGAAGATGTTATGTTTACACTATTAGTATCAGGGGCACTATTTGCTGGATGCAGTTATTTTAGGGCACTGAGTGCCAATATTTATTGAAGGGCACTATCTGCATGGTACTAGTATTATCAGGGGTGTATTTGTTTCTGCAGTATAATATTGGGGAGCAAAGCGTCACAGTATTGGGGGTGGTAAGATGATTTGTCCAGAAGATGGGAGAATGATGGAAAAGTTGTAAACTAATATTTTTTTAATCAAACTGCAGAGACGAGAAATGGCTGAAAAATGGTGGTCTGGTCTGAAGGTCTGAAAGGAGAAGATGAGGAAAGAGAACATATTGATCAGGCTGAACTGGATGGACAGATGTCTTTTTCGGCCTTATGTACTATGTTACTATGTTACTATGTTACATCAATGGCGATGCCACTGGATGTAAGAGGTATGGGGCGCTGTATTACCCTGTATGATCTGTAGTGAAGGGAGGGTGGTAGAATTTGGTCAACCCTGCTGCATCCTGGCCCCAGAATTCATGTCACACTGTGTGTGTTCTGAATTCTGGGGGCTCACACCCATCTACTACATTATCTGTACTCTGTACTCAGAGAGTTGTCACTGTGTTATCTGAGGTGTGGAGTACGACTGCAAATTATATCTACTACATTATCTGTAAAAGGTGCGTGGCCACAGGCTGGGTGGGAGGGTGCAATACTTGGCTTGCCCCGAGTGCTGGCAAACCAAGCTACGCCACTGGAAGAATATTTAAACCACCTTGAATTTACAAGGTTATCTGAGGAGCAGAGATCTGCTCTGGATGCACCGATCTCTGTGATTGACCTACAGAAAGTCCTTAATTCAATCCAAGGTAACACTTCTCATCTCAGATGGGTTACCATTTGAGGTCTATAAGAGGTACCGGGATGTGTCTAGCGGAGATCTTTCATGACACAGTCCGGGAGGGGAATTCCCAAGATATATGATGGAGGCTTTTATTTTGGTAATTGGAAAAAAAGAGAAAGATCTACTGGAGGTCGGTACATACAGACCTATATCTTTGCTCAACACAGATATAAAAATTATTGCCAAGGTATTGTCTATAAGACTTAGGAAAGTTATAGAGTCGATTATACACCACGATCAATGCGTTTTTCCGGGGAAGAGTGCCCATTATAATATTAAGCGTCTTTTCTCTAACATGCAAGTGACGGGGGAGGGGGTGCTACGTTCCATCTTGTCACTGGATGCCATTAAGGCCTTCGATAGGGTGGAGTGGGGCTTTCTCTGGATAACAATTAGGTACTTTGGAATTGGGTATCATTTTTATTGATTTAACACGAATGTTGTATATAAACCCGACGGCTCGGATTAGCGTTAATGGAGAATTACCTCCATCTGTCTTATTATCGCCAGGGGTTTTATTTAACCCCGACAATCATCAGTTTTATTCAATATTTTTTGGAACCTTTGGCTTGAAAGATCAGGCAAAAGGACTCAATTAGAGGTTTTGGAGAGGATGGGAACGTAGGAAAAGTGTCTTTGTACACTGATGATATTTTATTTTGTTTGGGGGATACCCGAATACCCTAACGAATATTATCCACAGTGTGGGGAAGTTTGGGGCTGGACATTAACTGGAACAAGACCATCCTGTTGCCATTAGAGGATTTGACATTGGTCAACACAGGGGAGTGAGGATATTGGGGCCTCAGGAATCTTTTGAGTATTTGTGGGTTAGAGTGTCCTCCTCTATAGAT
The DNA here is from genome assembly GCA_033119425.1 of Bufotes viridis. Lineage (NCBI taxonomy): Eukaryota > Metazoa > Chordata > Amphibia > Anura > Bufonidae > Bufotes > Bufotes viridis. The sequence continues at coordinate 356,801,182 of CM065591.1, read as the reverse complement.
GGCTTTGTTCCACTTAATATTAACCTGCTAATTCATAAAACCAAAGCTAAGATTGCGATCTGGTCAAAATTGCCAATATCAATGGCTGATAGAATCTCACTTATTAAAATGATTATTCTTCCCCAATTTCTGTATTTATGGCCGCACCAGTCTGGATTGACAATTGTATGTTTTCACGAATTCATAAGTTACTAAATTAATTAATTTGGGAGAGAAAACGGGTCGAATAAAAATAAAATATTTGTATTATCCTGTTAGTTCAGGAGGATTGGGCGTACCATTTTTAGAGGTTATTGTTTGGCAGCTCTGTTACAAAGGATAAGGGAATGGCAACATGACCCCATGTTCAAGGATTTGCTCCACAATTCAGGATATAAAAATATATTTGCATTGCTGGAATCTGGACAACTGAAGCAAGAGGGGACCTACATGCCGTGCCATTGTGAATCTCCTAATTTAGGTGTGGGACTATATGAGGAGGTTATTAGAGGTCACTGCTGCACTAGATTTCACGCCACTTTGGGGAAATGTCCACTTTGGATAAATTTGGGTATTAATTATATTTGTCAACTCTTTAGGGACAGGGTTATTCTTACATTAGATGAGATTTATCATTTAGAAGGTATTAGTAAGATTAATTGGTTTAGATATAGACATCTATATTCTGCCTATGTCTCCACAGGTCAATCTTCGTTATTTATAGTAGATTATAATAGATTTATAGACACTTTGATTAAGGCACAGGAGGGGAAGATTAAACTATCATATATATACAGGGGTTTGATCCATGGCTTGGCATGTAAGGTGACATTCCCTAGCTGGGTGAGATGGAGATATGAGGTACTGGGATTAGTACAGGTAGATTGGGATAGGATTTATAGGAATATGAGTAGATGTTCAGTGAATAACGCGGGTTGCCCTATGGGGGACCATGAGTTCGCTGACTTCATGCATCTCTGCTGGAATTGTAGATATGTTCAGGTATTTTGGCAGGGTGTATATGGAATTGGTAAAAATAGGACTGGGGTACAGCTGCCTTTCAATGCTCAAGTGGCCATATTAGGGGACATGGAGAAAGTTCAGGGTTCAGTTTAAAAGGAGATATGAGCGAATTGAATCCCACGATTATTCAATTCACCGTGCTTCGTGTCAGCGAATGGATTAATTCTGAAGTTCAAACAGTGTGAAATTAACATTAAAAAAGGCATTGCATCAAACTTACCACTTCCTTTTGTGTGTAAAGGGCCGCCAGCCTCCATCTTGTTTGAAGATCTTGGCCAAAATCCCGTGCGGTGCGAGATTATGTCATCACGCTAGCCAGCGTTATGACGTAATCTCGCACTGCACGTGATTTCGACAGAGATCTTCAAGCAAGATGGCAGCGGCCGGCCCATGGCGGGCAAATGAACACGGTAAGTTTGATGTAATTTTTTTTTTATGTTAATTTCATACTGTTTGTATACTCAGATGCCGCAATCATGTATGAACGCAGCATCTGAGGGGTACAATGACTGGGGCAGCACTATCGCAGCTCCCTGTCATTGCACCAGCTACTTACAAAAAAATGTGCTTCGTGGCAAAGTAATTTGTCAAGAAGTAAATTTTTGGGTGAAATTCGGCGAATCAGCCAAATTTAATTTTCAAGAAATTCGCTCATTTCTATTTATAAGCATAAACTTATTTCTTTGGTGTTCATGCTGGCTAGAGTGATTATAAAACGTGGGTGGATGGCCAGAGCCGCTCCTGATATTAATAATTGGGTGAGCTTGGTCAATAAAGTAAAGGCATACGGAAAGATTAGATAAGCTAGAAGTTTGGTTTAAATTATGGTCTTTATGGTAGACTGTAGGGGTTTCTTTTTTTTTTTTTTTTTGCTCCACCAGGGAATTTATTGGGGTAAGTTTTTAGACTACCCACATAAACTAGATGTTTAACCTGATATGGTTGTCACTTCTGATATTATAAATAAAGAAAGGATTACAAAATAAAAATAAAAAAATAACTGAATATGCGGATGTGCATGGCTACATTTATCAAAGACAAATCACAGAAAATAATGCACTAACACAATAGATGCAAACATTATATATGGACTAAGCCCTCATTCTGATAAGATAAAACCTGAGACTCTCAGCCAATATATTTTGATCAAAACACATCTGTGCCTGCCTACAAGCCCTAAGGTGGTCTCAGTCAGGCAGGTCCTACTCTAAACCTATCTATGCTGTTGGCATCTACATTCAGGAGAGCAAACCCTGCACATATAATGTGCTGCATCTAGTTACCTCTGTATGCATCAAGCAATCAATGAGAGGAAGAGCACGCACAGCTATATGTACCACCTAATCAAGGTCTCCTGTGGGGTTAGGCGGGGTAGAAGTGCACAAAACGCTACAAAAATAGAAGCGCATTAATGTTTGCTTCTATTGTGTTACTGCATTATTTTCTGAGATTTGGAAGCCACAATCAAGAGTGTATCATAAAAGGACAGAGAGTATTAACGGCGGTTCCCCAGCTTTTAACAAATTTTGTCTCTCCTCCGCCGGGCCTGTGGGGAATCCTTGTATAAACTGCGATTTTTGTAAGATAAAAATGTGGCTTAGGAGTCTCCTCATGGATATATAGCGGACCAGATTTTCTAATATGCCTGCTCGTGGAATATGTCTAAAAAGTGGTGCAATCTTGCATAAGTAGGCTTTCTACACTTTCTTCCAACCGGCTGGAAAAGAAAGTCAATGGGAATGAGGTGGGACTTCTTTGTAAGAGGTAAGGCCTAAGATGCAATATTTTGTTCTAACCTTGTGCCACAATTCCGGCATTTAATTCTGTCTCGAAGTAAGTCAACCAATAGTAGTTGGTAGAGTTACACAAAAGTGTCTATCCCTGCACCATATTTATCATCCAGCCTGAATCCCGAGAATAAATCTGGTTCAGGTCTACACAGTCTGCCTAAACTTACACCATCTATAGGCTTAGTAAATCTGGGCCAATGTGTGTACAGATGCAGAAATTACATAGCTCTATTCATTGTGTAATGGAAGGAGCTTGTTACTGCAGCACTACTTCAATGGGAGAATAACTGCATTAGCCAGCTCCATCCATTACACAGATAGGTGAGGATGCAGTATGTCAGAGCCTTGCTAATCAGATATTGATTGCCTAAGCTATGGATAGGCCCTACATACTAAAAACCTAGAAAACCCCTTTAAGTATTTCCAAAATATCCAATAGTGCTATAAAGCAATTATATGTTCTGCAAAATAGAAACTTGACTTGTGGGCTGCAGCTTTCATTATATATATATATATATATATATATATATATATATATGTACAAATGTCATTATTTTCTTAACTTTGCTTGTCAGAAGATTATATAAAAGGAAAGAACAGAGAGAAAGATACATCATCTACATCATATATCACCTTTGTCTAATTCATGGATTTAGCGTTAAAAATTCACAAAACCCATTTCGACTAGATTAACCACTTCCCGTCCTATTGTCTATAAATGTACTGGGCGGTTGGGTTTATCTCTAAATGGATGTTTTAGAACGTCCATTCAGAGATCACAGCTGCACACTAATCAGTGACAGCGGGGCACCCCATAGAGAAGGCAGGAATCGTTCCTGGGTGTTATGTCTTCATACAAGTTCACACAGTGTGCAGTCTGACATTCAGCATAAACCATTCCTGTCTTCCAAATAAGTGGACTGTTCTCTGTAGTCTAACTTATTTATTAGCAAAACAGGAGTATTTGATGATTGATCAATTGTTTAGTAAAACTATAAAAATACAAATAACTTGTATAAGTATATGGCATAACATGAATCGTCAGAAGCATAGAACAGCATGTATTATAACATTACATTAACACTGTCCAAAATGGCTGCCTATACATAAATTGCATGGCTAGCTAACATAAATAACTCCCTGAATGACACTTATACCTAACTAAACATCTCTGCATAACACAACATATCCCTGAGACAGGGTAGATCTCACTCACCAGATATGCTTGTACAGTGATAGTGGAGATATGCAACAGGACAGCTCTGCTAGTGTGTCATTGATGACTGTAGACTGGAGACTGGGCTTCTCTTTCCCAGAATGCATTACATTCCCACAATGCTTTGCAGCACCCACAAATACAATAATTTTTATTAACAAAAAAAGTGTAGTATGTAGTACATTTTTAACACCACTAGATGTGATCTGTAATGATTTCTCCCTCTGCTGGGGCAGAACACTAGGTGTATCTGTCTTTTGGATCGCTGTATACACAATGCTGAAGGAGCGCTGTGTATACAGATCAGGAAGTGATGTGCCACTTCCTGTCCCGGCCTGGTGGTCATGTGACCGCCAGGGCCAGAAAGTACAGGAGCCACAGCCCTGCACTGTACAGCATTATACTATACTGTACAGCCTTTCTGGGGCCGTATTTAGCCCCAGTTACAGGAGAAATCAATAGTAAAAAGTGAAGTTAAATGTCCCCCGGAGGATTTGTGTGAGCTTATGAGGGACACATAGTGTAAAATAAAAAAGAAAGTGTTTTATAAAAAAATTCACATGTAAAATTTTTTTTACCCAATTGTCATTTAAAAATGTTAAAAAAGATAAAATATATACATATTTGGTATCGTCCCGTCTGTAACGACCAGCTCTATAAAATGATTACATGATCTGCCCTTACAGTGAATACCATAAAAATAAATAAACATTACGCCAAAACAGCTTTTTTAGTTACTTCACCTCCCAAAAACATAATGTCAGTCGATCAAAAAGTCTTACCTACGCCAAAATGTTATCACTAAAACGTCACCTAATCCTGCAAAAACAAGTTCCCACACAAGACCATAGCCAGAAAAATTTTAAAAATATGGCTCTAAGAAAATGGCAACACAAAAATATGATTTTTTGCTAAAAATGTTCTTATTGTGTAAAACGTAAAAAAAAAAAAATAGACATATTTGGTATTGTTGCGTCCGTAACGTCCGGATCTATTAAAATATATCATATGATCTACCCCATCAAATGAACGGTGTAAAAAATATATAGAAAAATGAAACCAAACAGCTTTTTTGCGACTTCACCTCCCAGAAAATAAGATTAAAAAGTGATCAGAAAACCAAATTTAACCCTAAATGGTTTCAATAAAAACTATAGTTCACCCTGCAAAAAAGCAATCCCTCAAACAGCTCAGTCAACAAAAAATAAAAAGTTATCACTCTTAAAAACCATGTCAGAAAATCCAGATGCCGCTTGTAACCGCGGCTGCTGTGCGCCGTTGTTCCCCTGCTTACCTCCGCGGTCCCAGGCACCATGTTCAGCGGTGATCTGCTGCCAGTGCTCATCCTGTCAGTCCACCTTCTTATCAGAGGTCCGATCTGCTTCTTCGCCTACTGTGCCTGGACTTCCGCAGCAGTATGCCAGTTTTGCGGATGTCTTCAGTAAGAAAGAGGCCAAGACCCTGCCTCCTCATCGTCCATATGATTGTCTGATTGACCTTCTGCCTGGTGCCACTCCTCCTTGTGGTCGAGTCTACCCACTCTCACTTTCTGAGACCCAAGCATTGTCTAATTACATCAAGGAGAATCTCAAGAGGGGTTTATCCGGAAATCTATTTCACCAGCCGGTGCCGGGTTCTTCTTTGTGCAGAAAAAAGATGGATCCTTACGACCCTGTATCGACTATCGAGGTCTGAATAAGGTCACAGTCAAGAATCGATACCCTCTTCGCTAATCTCCGAACTCCTTGACATGATCCGGGGAGTTAAGGTCCTCACAAAAAAAATAGGCCACTAAACTCTTTTACCACGAATAACTGCAACAGTGAAGTGCGTATATATTTTTCTTCCCTTATGTCCTACCAGCAGCACAGATGGGGTTAACTGTCCCCCATGGACTGGTAGGACCGGCGGAATTTTTAATGAGCCCAAGAACCAATAAGAAGTTTCCTGCTCCTTGAAAAGGAGGGAACTAACCCCAGCCCACGTGTTTTTTTCTGTCCTTCGGACAGGTGGACTGGCGAGGTGTTCCCTCTCTTCTTGGGAGTAGGAACGTTTTTTTTTTCACTTGGGAGTTATGCTTTTTCTCCCATCCTCCCTGTAGTGGCGCTTTTTACCTTTTAAAAGCGCCCGGCTGCGATTTTTTCTTAATCCAGCTTCTTAATCCAGCGCTACGAGCCGGCGCTCCATGAGCGCTGCCATCTTCCGGAAGTGAGGCGGTTGCCGCGGCGTCACTTCCGATTTCCCTTTTCTCCGGACAGGAGCGTTTTTCCTCCTGTTGCCGGATGTTTTCTTCTTTCTTTCAGGGGGCAAAGAGGTCCGTCCTTAGAGCATTCTAAGGACTCCTACCTCGGTTTGTTTTTCCTACAGGTTTTAGCAAATCCTTTGGAAGGGAAGTACCACCCTGAGGGGACGGAGCCTTACCTTTTTAAGCGCTTAGTTCCTTTCTCTCAGTCTCTGGTTGCGCAGCTTTCTAAGCAAGCCTCCAGAGCCCCTTACATTGTAGAGAGTTTTCTCTTATACTGTGGATTTGCTTTGTATTACCAAAAGACTTCGGTGGGCTCATACTATTTATGATGTGTCATTTTGTTTGCACCTTTCTAATAAGGTTGCTAACCTCTTTCTCTTTGCAGTGATGTCTTTACCTAGAGATCCGGATCAGCAGCGGAAGTCCTCGGCCAAAAGAAAGCATTTGGCCTGTTTTGACTACAGCACTCCCTTGGACGACAGTTGCCCTTATTCCCGGTGTGACAGCTGTCGTTCCCGTACTGCCACCGAACCAACGATGCAGAAAATGTATAAGTGGGCAAGGTCTTATGTGGACGATTCTATCAAGGGAGTTGTAAAGCTGCTCAATGAGAGGTTACCGGCACCCTCCCACTCTCCTATGGAGGTTACCGCACCAGCAGAGAGACCCACTATAGTCTCTGTGGGTCATCCTCCTCTGAGGAGGAGGAATTGACTTCGTGTTTTTTCCACCTGAAAAAACCCAGAAGTTACCTAAGTCCATCAGGTCGGGGGACCATGATGTTGATATGGGGGACTCCTCTGATCCCGCCACACGGGCACAGCGTGTCTTTAGGGCAGATGAGACCCTTCTTTCAGTAATGCGTACTGAATGGAAGAAACCAGAGAAAGGCCCAGTCCTTACCAGGAAATTCAAGTTAATGTTTCCGATGGCTAAACCCTTGGTGGAATCGTGGGGTTCCATTTCAAAGGTGGCCATGGCTATAGCCAAGTTGTCCAGGCGCACTCTGGTCCCTGCAGATGATGGGTCTAGTCTGCAGGACCCTCTAGATAGAAGGGCAGAGTGTACCCTAAGAAGGGGATATTCAGCGGCTGCTCCCTCCTCTTCAACTTCCATTGCGGCTACAGTAGTCGCCTCCTTCCTGCGGTCAAAACTGAATCAGATTCAGGCAGATATCGACCAGAGTGTCTCTCATGACGATATCCTGGCCGCATTCAAGTCTGTCAACTTGGCCATGTATTATTTATGCGATACTCGCAAATCCGACTAAAGCTGGCGGCCAAGACAATGGCCCTTGTTTCTGCCGCCCATAGGCCCTTGTGGTTAAAGCCATGGAATGCGGACAACACCTCCAAGTACAACCTGTGCGGTCTCCCCTTTGAACCGGACCGTCTGTTCAGCGCTGAACTGGACAAGATAATGGAGGGACTCTCCGACAAGAAGGGGAAGAGTCTTTCACAACAGCACTTTCGGGGGCACAGCAGGCGCGAGCGCGGAGGTAGATTAGGGCAACAGGCCACTGACCACGCAGATTGGGGGGGCAGTCACGAAGGTCTTTGAGATGCCCCCGTAGACCCACCAGGGAGGCTAAGCCCTCCTGACTGCAGGCCTCACAGAGGCTCTTGGTTAACTCCTGTTGACTCTGCCATTACGCCTGCCTCTGGATTCTCCCATACCCCTTACCCAGGTCTCCGTGGGGGGGCGTCTTTCCCACTTCAAGCAAGTATGGGCTCAGGAGATCTCAGACTCCTGGGTTCAAAGCATAGTCTCCTCCAGTTACCTAATAGACCTCGTATCTCCCCCCAGAAAGGTTCGTTGTCACTCAAAGGTTTCAGCCTGCCAGACAAGGTATTCTAGAATCCTATATGCAGGATTACTGAATCCTGTATGCAGGATTACCTTTCCAAGGGAGCTCTGGAGGAGGTTCCACCAGGGGACAGGGGTCTAGGGATTTATTCTCCAGTGTTTCTGGTCCCCAAAAAGACAGGAGATCTCCGGATGATAATCGACTTGAGATTCCTCAATCGATTTGTAAGGAAGTCAAGGTTTCGGATGGAAACCAGAAGGTCAGTCAGTCACATGCTCAAACCTGGGGATGTGATGGCCACTCTGGACCTCAAGGATGCTTACTTCCCGCTTCTCGGAAATTTCTCAGGATCGCAGTCCAGGTTTCAGGGATCCGCAGGCATCTTCAGTTTGCCGCTCTTCCTTTCGGGATCTCATCTTCCCCCCTTATCTTCACCAAGGTAGTAGTGTCGGTGGTGGCAGATCTGAGACTCCAGGGACTGACCATTGTTCCCTATCTGGACAACTGGCTTTTCCTAGTCTCCTCAGTTCCAGTTCTTACCCACCATCTTCATGTGGCTGTTTCTTTTCTACTCCGTCTGGGATGGATTATCAAATGCGAGAAGTCGTTTCTGAGCCCATCGACTTCTATTCATTACCTAGGTTTTGTGGTCGACTCTGTGGAGATGTCCCTCCAGTTGACACCAGAGAGAAGAGCTCGGATTCAGGACCTGGCAAGAGTCCTTTCTATTCCGCGACGAGTCTCCATTCGGACTCTGATGAAGATGCTGGGGCTCATGTCAGCGGCTGCGGATGCAGTCCCTTGGGCTTTATGGCACTTCCGTCCACTACAGTCGGAGGTCCGGATTCCCTGTGCTCCCTATCCAATCAAACCCGAAATTCCCTGCGATGGTGGCACCATCTGCCTGTGGGAAAGTCTATGACCCAACCAGAGTGGGTCATATTGATGACGGACGCATCCCTTGTAGGCTGGGGCACTCATTTGGATGGATCCCCAGTTTGGGGATCTTGGTCCCCTCAGGAGCGGGATCTCTCTTCCACTCTCCGTGAGATGCGAGCTATCCGGCTAGCCCTCCTCCACTTCGCCCCTCAGATCCGGGGCAAAGCTGCGAAGGTCCAGTCAGACAACATGACTGCTGTCCTCTACATAAACAAACAGGGAGGCACAAGGTCTTTACCCCTTCTGTCAGAGATCGGGGTAATTCTACGGTGGGCAGAGCTGAACCTCTCCCATCTGTCTGCCACTCACAGTCGAGGTTCCCTCAATATGACTGCGGACCACCTAAGTCGCGGGTTGCCGACCATGGAGTGGTCTCTGCACCCGGAGATCTTCAAGCAGTTAACCCTCAGATGGGGCATGCCAGAGGTGGATCTCATGGCAACCAGGTTCAACGCCAAGGTGGAGAGGTTCTGCTACCTTTACAGGGAGGACAACCACCTGGCGATAGACGCTCTGACAATACCGTGGAGGTTCAGGCTGGCTTACATCTTCCCTCCCTTTTCCATGATACCGAGGGTATTGATGAAAATCAGGCCTCGGTAATTGCCATCATACCGTTTTGGCCCAGGAGATCTTGGTTTACCCTGCTCATTCAGATGAGTCGGGGACAATACTGGAGACTCCCCCAGAGCAGACCCTGGTGTCGTGGGACACTCACCTCTGCCCAGATCTGCTCAGATTCAACCTGACAGCCTGGAGGTTGATCAGTCCCTTCCCGGAGTAGGAGGGCTCTCTGATCAAGGAAGCCATCAGGGAGGCTTTTCTGTCTCAGTCCTTAGAGCCTCCGGAGTTTGTTAGGGCCCACTCTACTAGGGCCGTTTCAACCTCTGCTGTGGAGAGAACAATTTGTAAGGTGGCTTCCTGGAGCTCTGAGTCAACCTTCATCTCTCATTATAGGATAGATGCTAAGGTGGCAGAGTTTTCGGCTTTTAGGCAGAGGATCCTTAGTTCTGCCAGGCATGAGGACCCTCCCTAGGCGATTCTTCTTGCTATCTCCCCATCTGTGCTGCTGGTAGGACTTAAGGGAATCCTTAATTTCTAAAGATAATTTGTTTTCCCTTAGCCCTAACAGCAGCACACAAATTTCCCACCCTAAGTAGATGATGCTAGCTATAAACACGGTGGGCTGGGGTTAGTTCCCTCCCTTTCAAGGAGCAGGAAACTTCTTATTGGTTCTTGGGCTCATTAAAAATTCAGCCAGTCCTACTAGTCCACGGGGGGCAGTTAACCCCATCTGTGCTGCTATTAGGACTAAGGGAAAACAAATTATCGTTAGAAATTAACGATTTCTGTACTGAAATAGGCCACTAAACCCTTTCAACACATAACTGCAGAAGTGAACTGAGTATATTTTTTTCTTTTTGTACTGAAATAAACCACCAAACGCTTTCAACACATATAACTGCAGAAGTGAACTGAAAATATATATATATTTTTTATACTGAAATAGGCCACTAAACGCTTTCACCAAAAATAACTGTAACAGTGAAGTCCGTATTTTTTTATTTCTGTACTGAAATAGGCCACTAAACACTTTCAACACATATAACTACAGAAGTGAACTGAGAATATATTTTTCTTTTTGTACTGAAATAGGCCACTAAACGCTTTCACCACAAATAACTGCAACAGTTAAATGCGTATATATTTTTATTTTTGTACTGAAATACCGTAGGCCACTAAACACTTTCACCCCAAATAACTGCAACAGTGAGGTGTGTATATATTTTTCTTTCTGTGCTGAAATAGGCCACTAGACGCTTTCACCACAAATAACTGCAACAGTGAAGTGCATATATATTTTTCTTTTCAATATAGCACCCCAATAACAAGAACAAATTGCGGGAATGACAGAGCTGTATAATGGCTATTTAGATCCCCAAATAATCTTACCCTGCACTTGTAAATTGCTTTTCTAGCACTTTCTTTAGCGCCTTCTGACATCTCTCCCTGCACTAAGATACTGTGAAATGATTCCTTCCTATCCTTTCCCTGCACTTATAAATCAAATTTTTTTCACAGGTTTTTCCTATTGCTGTCCCTTGTGACTTCTCACGTCTGTCCTTGCACTCAGAACGCTGGAAAATATCTGAATCCAAGATGGCCACCATAATTATAGAGCTGTGACATCAGAGGGCTGGCTGGCTGCTGATTGGCTGCATGCATGGCATTATGGGTCATCCCGCCTTCCCAAGCCACTATTTTAGCTGCCATTTTAGGAAAAATTGTGATTCGTTACTACTAAGCGTGAGGAAATTTGCATTTACTCGAATTCGTATAGAATTCCACTTCGTCAGCTTTGATTCGCTCATCTCTATTTATTAACATAATTAAATATATTGAACGGAACCAAGCCACCATGTGTTCCCTTCATTGTATTACACAATGAGTTAGGGCCCATACATTATGACATAAGTCTTCATTGCCTATTTCTATGAGGTTTTTGTCCCAGAATAATATCACAACTACATGCTTGACACATGTGTCAGAGTGACCCTGAGCTGCACATTGCAGAAATGTAGGAACAGATCCGCCTCCCATAATAACTACTAACTCTGTCATAATTTACATGTCAACATTATTTGGATTTGGGTGGAATCAGGCTACCAAAGCAGTACTTTCATGTTGAGCTGTGCTTGTGAGCATTGTGTCTTCGTAGCACGTACAGTACAACTATTCTGTGTGATTATTTGCTTGATTCAAGTGAAATACCGATTGAAGAGTTTTCTACTGGATAACCAGTCCTAATGTGCAGGTGACAAAACTCATCAGGAAATCATTTTGAGACAGGTATGGTACTCATTTTACAATTACATTTTATACAATTATGAAGTGCATTTATGACGAATACACACTGCAGGTGTCACTCTTGAAGAACTTCATGTACTTTTCTAGTTAAAAAATACTCATGAATATGGAGTTAAAGGGGTTGTTCACTTTTAGTGTGCTCCAGTGTGGCCGAACCCAATGACTGGCTGCAGCAGTGACATGTCACTCCTGTGTCGTGTGACCCAGTAATCTCCTAATATATTTGAAGCATCTTTGGATAATTTTGACTAAAATTACATTGACTAAATTTTAGCACAATTTTGACTCATCGGCGTATTTTAAGCCATGCCATAATTCATGATCATCCACAGACTTTGTGCTAAAGTCCAATGTTAAGCAAGGCCTAAAAAGGGTCTAAAATATATGATAAATGAGGTTCAAAACATGTCATTTTTTGGCCATTATTCTTGTACATTTAGTTTAGCAAACCTTCCCTATACAATGCAGATTGTATTATAAATTAAATATATGTACATATGAGAACGCAATTACATGTTCTATTAACTATACCCCTTCTTTCTAGCAGAATAACAATGAATAATGAATCTGAATACATCTTCAATTCCTCCTTTATGTCCATCAACACAGAAGTCTCAACAAACTGTACAAACCCTTTAGTAGACAAATTGATAAAAGTATACTTTCTACCTGCAATGTATAGCATCATCTTCATAATTGGATTTCCAGGAAACATTATTGCAATTACAGTATATGTCATGAAGATGAGGCCATGGAGAACCAGCATCATTATTCTGCTGAACTTGGCCATCACAGATCTTCTGCACCTTAGCAGTCTTCCTTTCTTGGTATACAATTATGCTAATAAGGAGAAGTGGACTCTTGGAGACTTTACATGCAAGCTCATCCGAGTTGCATTCCATTTTAACCTATATGGCAGCATTCTCTTCCTGACCTGTTTCAGCATCTTCCGCTACTTTGTCATTGTTCATCCAATGAAATTTCACTCCATCCACAGAAGAAGATGGGCAGTCATAGCGTGCGCTACTGTGTGGGTAATTGCATTAATTGAGGTCCTTCCAATGGTTGTTTTCATGAGAAATATTCAAGATACTGTGGCTTGCATGGACTTTGCAGTGTCTGTTGATACACATAATGTGCGTTGGTATAATTTTGTCCTCACTTCCATTGGATTTGCACTACCTTTACTAGTAGTGACTCTATCCTATACTTGCATCAACTTCAGCTTAGCAAATGGACCATATACTAATGATGCTCATAAGAAAAAGGCTCGACGCTTAGTTGTCATACTTCTTGTAGTATTTTATGCTTGTTTTTTACCTTTACATATTTTTAGAGCTATTCGTATCGAAACTCGGCTGTATCCAGTAGACTGTGTATATGAAAAACATATCCATGCCACATACATAGCATCTAGACCCATAGCTTCGCTTAATACATTTGGCAATTTGTTACTGTATGTTGCTGTGGGGGGAAACTTCCGGCAGGCTATTCAGTCACTTTATAAAGTTAACCCTTATAAACAACAACCGTGAATCTGATGAGTTTTATACATTAAATCCAAAGCTGTATACTGCAGATAAAAAATAAAGGTGAAGGCACTTTCAATAGCAGTCACTAATTAGACTGCAACAACCCATTCATATAGATATTATTTTCTGCAACGTTTTCCTAAATACCAAAAAATGATTCATTTAAACATATAATCCTGACTGCATTTCTCCGTGATACTCTGCATGATTTTACATTATCGTTGTCATCTTTTTTTCAAACAGAAAGTCAGGTCACTCCACGTAATGCTTTGATGTAATCTAAAAAGCAGATAAACAATGGTCACATCCCGAAGACATGCAGAAATCTACTAATTAGTTATAGATTAGTAACATAGTTTATAAGGCTGAAAAAAAACATCTGTCCATCTGTCCAAACAGAAAATTAATCAATCAGTTCCGTGTTTAATTGTCCTATATTCCAGTTTTAATGAATGGATGGCCATGCAGTAGGTGGCCAGGTAACCAGATCTTGATTCTGGCTCGTAGAAGGGTATTTTGGGCATATGGAGAGAAGTGATTGGCCTAAAACAACCTTTCAACGGGTTTAGTCATCTATTGTACTTCTGATCAATGGATTAAAATGCTAGGGCAAGTGGACAGTTACATCATTATCCTTGGACATTGTCATATGTGCAGTATTCACTAGGCTTATGCGAATCAAGATTCGGATCAGAGATCCAAAGTTGATTTGCTAAAAAACTTTGTTTCCGTACAGCATCAAAATGTATCGGAGCCGACTTCTGATTATTATTTTAATTATGTAAGGAAACGGCATTAATAACAAAGTTTTTAATGAATCAACTTTGGATCTATGATGCAAAGCTCAATTCGCTCAAGCCTAATATTCACAGTACACGCTGCTAAGGACCGGTAATGGCAAGACATGGGTCATTTGTTATTGTGTTACCAGGTTTGTACTTGAAAGAAAACGCAGGTTGATACTGTATACACAACATGACCTTAAATATAAACTGTAATTACAGGGTAGTAATGAGTAGTCATCCATGATATATATTCTAGTCTGGCTGTTAATTATCTTTGTATAGCAAACTATTATAGTCTGCTCATGTCAAAGGTGTATCCATAAAAAAAAATTGCTGATCAGTAAGGACTGTTCTCCACCTACGTCCTATAACTCTTATAACTTACATATGTGTATCAATTGATTCAGCCAATAAACCCCAACTGAATGTGAATTAAAATAGCTTTTGCTTTTTACTCTATATGCGTTGTGTACTGTATATTAGAGCATTCTCTGGTATCATAGACATCAAAGTCATGATAGGTTTAGAGTACAGCTACAGGGTCAGGTTTCCTGATGCTGGTTTGGAATCCAAAATCAGGAGTGGATCAAAGAAGGAGCGAAAGTATAAAGGACAGATACGACTTCTCTTTTTTAAACCTAAACATATGGCAATACCCTAAAAATTGCACAACCTGTGAACTTAGCCTTAAGCCTTTTTAACACAAACATATTAAAATCATCCGTATTGTAACCTCAAAGTAAAGACGATTTTTATATGCCGGTGGAATGTTCACACAGGACATGGACATGGCAACCATCAGAGACAATTGTATCCAAAGGTATTAAGGTCCATGTTCTGAAACATGGGCCAGAATGGTGCATGCACTGGAAAACTGAGATATGAATGGCTCCACTTTATCTCCATGAGTCTATGTGCTGTCCGTGTGAAGCCCGCTGTACATACTGCAAGCACACAAAGGTATGTGTAAATTATGTTCACGTGAATAAGGTCTAAGAGTAATGACTGACATTGTCATTGGGTCTTGCCTCTTGACACTTGTCTATAATAGGGAACAAGTCAGGAAGCAAAGTAAGATATTGAGCCTCTTGTCATCTGAAGAATGGAGACACGGGACGGCGATAATTAGTAAGTCGTACTGTAACATATGCATCAAGGTTAGTAGTCTGTCCTAAACTATCATTCAGAGACCACTAGTTTTACTATTTTTAGTTGATTGACTTCTATTAACCCCCTCCTATTGTAATCAATTGTATTTTTTTTTTCTTTTAATTTTTTACTCTCTGCCTTTTCAAAGCAAATGATTTTTTGTTTTTCCATTCACATAGCTGTATGACAGCTTGTTTTTTGCTGGACAAGGTTTACTTTCTAATCTCACCATTTAAAGAGAATCTGCCACACAATCATGGACATGAGTAGTACTACAGATAAGGAGTCCAGACCAAGCCTGTTTGGGCCTTTATGACCAAGCGTTTTTCTTCCTTTTTTCATCGCCACATTCCAAGAGCTATAACTTTTTTATTTTTCAGTGTATATAGCTTTATTAGGGCTTGTTTTTTGTGAAACAAGTTGTTGTTTTTAATGGCGCCATTTTGGGGTACACATAACTTTCTGATTAACTTTTGTTAACTCTTTCTGGGAGGGAGATGGGAAATGAGATGAGTTTTTACGTTATAAATTTTACGGCGTTAATTTTTGGTATAAATAACATAATATCTTTATTCTCTGGGTCAGTGCAATTACAGTGATACCAAATACATATCGGTTTTTTATGTTTTACTACTTTTTTCCAATAAAACCCCCTTTTTTAAAACAAAAAATGTTTTTGCATTGCCGCTTTCCAAGACCCATAACTTTTTTATTTTTTCACATGAGTTGCGTGAAGGCTTGATTTTTGCAGGATCATTTATATTTTTTATTGGTATCATTTTGGAGTAAATGGCGCTTTTTGATCGCTTGTTATTATGTTTTTTTGGTGGCCACTAAGGATAAATCAGCAATTCTGTCTTTTTTATTTATTTATTTTTTACAGCGTTCACCGTAGGGGATAATTTATGTGATATGTATGTAGTCTAGGTCCCATAGAAGTCAATGGCTCAGCAGAAAATGTGGGTTGCACACATACAGTAACTTTTATTGTCTCTATATTTAATGCTTCTACTAACTAAATAAAAGTATTTAAAATCATCAGCTATGTCACTTTGTTACTTTGTTTCTGTTGTAAATTGATAACACTGTTAACCTCAAAGTGTGATAAAATAGTTACAGGGCCGTTGTGAGCGGCATCAGAACCCTGCTGCAACTCACTCTTTCTTTCTGCCTGTGCTACATATAAGATCCATTCAATAGTGTATTTCTAGTAACAAGTAAAACAACTGTCTAAAATAACTTCAAACACTGCCCCCCAACATGTTTCTCCAGCTAACCTGGCATCCTCACGGATATGGGCACGATATGAGATCAACAATCCCGTTTTACCACTAAACAAGTTAGACTACAATGAACAGTCCTCTTATTTGGAAGACAGGAATGGTTTATACTGAATGTCAAACTGCACACTGTGTGAACGTGTATGAAGACAGACAGTAAAACAGATGCTAGTCACTAGCGATAGTAGATCTGACTATACGGAGCCACCATCACACACGCAGTCCTGTGTACAAGGTTGCAGTGGCTGCCATACAGTCACAAGAAGTGAGAGTGCAGCCCCCAGCAAGTGCAGCACAATCCAGACCACACTGAAGTCTGTTCTTAACTAGTCTGCACAGAGACATTAAGCAGTCAGAGGCATCATCATACAGGACCAGGTCATGTGCAAGCTGCTCTAGCAAGTCCTCAATAAAAGAACAGGCTTCTCTCGCCCATGCAGAAGCTGAGGCTTCAAAAGTAAGGTCTTCCTTTGCTGCACAAGAGATGCAACTAAAGAAAGAGAGAGCACGCCTGCAAGCATCAAAGGGAAAAGAGAGAGCATGCCTGCAAGCGTCACTGAAAGAAGAGACAGCATGACTGCAAGTGTCACTGGAAAAACTTACCGCAGAGAAAGAAACGGCAGCTGCAGTGGCCAAAGCAGAGTTCCTAGAAGCCCTGGAGTTTCCTGAATCGGAGAAATACAGCCAAGTACTTGGGCCAGACCTTGATCAACAAGATCCAGCACAGCACGTCTCAGAATATGTCCATCAGCATCCCAAGACAGATGACAATTATGAACCAGTATATCAGCCAGCCTATGCAGAGTGTCAAAGATTCTACTTTAAACCACAGTACCTCGAGCAGGACGGTATGCGTAAAAAACCATGCTGACTACAACTACCGCCCTACAAAACGAAAGCTACAACCTTTGCTTCGACTTAAAGAAACAACCTTCGCATCAGAGCGCTATTATACAGACTTCACTAAGCCAGAAAGCCCTAAAAGGTATGGTGATACACCATACATGCAGCATAACAACAACACACCGGGTAGTATTGGCGCTAACCAGGCCGCCATGGACTTTGCAAAGTTCTTTTCTAAACAGGAGCTGGTTACCAAAGGACTTATAAAGTTCACTGATCGCCCCCGAGAACTGCAGGGCATGGTGAGTCTCCTTCCAAAATGCCATAAGAGACTTAGATCTTTCCTGTAGTGATGAGTTACATCTCTTGGTAAAGTGGCTTGGAAGCGAGTCTGCTGAACACACCAAAATAATCAGAGACATTACCATAAACAATCCAGGCAAAGGCCTAAAGATGGTGTGGGAAAGACTTGATGAGTGTTATGGGTCAATAATAGCTATAGAAAATGCTTTATATAATAGAATTGCTCCTTTTCCCAGAATAGTGGGTAGGGGTTACCAGAAGCTCAGGGAACTCAGTGACTTGTTGATAGAGGTACAGGTTGCTCAGGCAGAAGGAGCATGACGGAAAGCATAGAACACCACAGTAGTTACTTCTCACTGTACATAGATCTGTAAAGGACTTGCAGGAGGGAAGTCCTGCTCAAAACCTGCCTTGTCAGAGTTTATCCGGTCGGCCACCGAGATAAGGCAATCAAGGTATATACAATCTTAGATGATCAAAGCAACAGGTCTTTAGCTAAATCCACCTTCTTCGACACTTTCAATATTGTAGGGCCCGGTTCTCCCTACTCCTTAAGGACATGTGCAGGTACCGTTGAGGAGGCGGGGAGGAAAGCAACTGGGTACAAGGTAGAGTCCGTGAATGGTAAGACCTGCTTGTCACTGCCAACCATACTGGAGTGCAATCACATACCTGACAACTGGTCTGAGATACCTACACAAGAGGTAGCATCATACCAACCCCACCTGAGGCATATAGCTCACCTGATACCAGAACTGGACCCAAAAGCCCGGATAGTCTTACTCCTTGGAGGAAACATACTATGAGTTCACAAGGCTAGAGGACAGATTTCAACGGTCCCCAAAACGATCCATACGCCCGGAGACTTGACCTAGGATGGGTCATCATAGGAGACGTCTGTCTAGGAGGAGCACACAATTCGACCTCAGTCAACAGTATGCTCACCAACACACTTGAAAATAGACATCCTTCCCTATTCCAGCCATATCACAGTAGTTTCCTGATAAAAGAACTGCCACACAGTGCACCTGTGCCTTGTCCTTTCGCAGATACCTCCTGTGAAGACCATGCCTGCGATGGTGAGCAAGATCACTTAGGGTGGACAGTCTTTCACAGGACAAGAGAAGACAACAGGGTCGCAATGTCCATAGAAGACAGGCTGTTCTTGAATATCATAGATCAAGGAATGGTAAAAGACAAGTCAAAAAGCTGGGTCACACCTTTACCTTTTAAACCTCAGAGACAACGCTTACCTAACAACAAAGAAAAGTTGATTTATCTTCCTCAAACACAAACTTCAGAGGACACCAGAGATGAGAGAACATTTCTTTACCTTTATGGAAAGAATATTCCAGAACAACCATGCAGAAATGGCACCCGTGCTCCAAGACTCTGAGGAGTGTTGGTACTTATTAAAAAACCAGGGCAGATACGAGTATTATTCGACTCGAGCGCCAGATGCGAAGGTATCTTGCTAAATGACGTCTTACTGTCTGGTCCAGACCTCAAAAACAGACTTCTGAAGGTACTTCTACACTTCCGCATAGATTCCGTAGCATTAATGGCCGACATACAACAGATCTTCCACTGCTTCCTTGTCAAGGAAGAACATAGAAACTACTTGAGGTTCTTCTGGTACCCAACAATGACCCCAATGAAGACATTGTAGAGTACCAAATGAGAGTGAAAATCTTTGGAAACAGTCCTTCCCCTGCAGTCGCTAACTATGGTCTCAGACATTCAGCCCGAGAGGGTGAAGCAAAGTATGGGTCAGATGTCAGATGCTTTGTGGAAAAAGATTTCTACCCGGACGACTGCTTGAAATCCACCCCCACGAACGAGACCACAATCAGTTTCCCGAAATGGGCTTAAGAGATGCTCTCTTTATAGATTTTGAGGTTGCATAAAATTGCCTCCAACAGCCATGAGTTAATGGAGGCCTTCTCACCCCAAGACCATTCAAATGATCTAAAAGACTTGGATCTTAGCACTGACTCCCTTCCCATGCAGCGGAGCCTCGGTTTGCTCTGCGATTTAAAGGTATACACATTCACCTTCCAAATCAGCAAGGAAGAAAAGACCTTCACATACAGAGGAGTTCTGTGCACCATAAACAGCTAATATGATCCTCTGGGATTCGTAGCATCTGTTACTATTCAATGTAAAATGACATTAAGATACTTTACCACAGAGACGTCTGATTGGGATGATCCGTGGAGAAAAAGGACCTGGGGACAGGTTGGAAAAAGTCTCTCGAAGCTTTGTCCAGCCTTCATGTGGCACGACCCTATGCTTCCGTGCCGTCAACTAAAGTCAAAATGCAAAGACTATATTTCTTCTGTGATGTTTCATTCAAGGCAATTGTAGCCATAGCATACCTAAAGACCATAGACATCAAAGAACAATGCCATATAGGATTTGTCATGAACCGGACCAAACTGGCGCCACTTCACGAACACACGATCCCCATACTGGAGCTCTGCGCTGCTGTGCTTACAGTGGAGTTGGCAGAACTTATAACAACAAAAATGAACCTCGAAATCGAGGAAGTTGAGTTTTACATGGACAGCAAGGTACTCCTAGGATATATTTGCAAAAAAAACTGACTCTTTTATGTCTACGTCTGCAATCGGGTGCTAAGGATCAGGAGATCCACTAGTCCTAAACAGTGGCACTACGTGCCTGCACAGCATAATCCTGCGGACCACGCAACTAGATCTGTCACAGCGAGCCACCTTAAAGACACAACATGGTTTACGGGTCCTGCATTCCTATATCATTCAACGTCTTGCAGTACCAGAGCCGACACATTTGAACTGGTAGACCCAGATACAGATGAAGAAATCCGACCTGAAGTATCTGTTCTACGTACGGTGACTTCGGACCACCAACTCAAATCTGATCGTTTCGACAGGTTCTCCAACTGGATGTCGCTCGTTCGTGCTATAGACTGTCTTGTTCATATAGCTCAGCCTTACAAATTGACATAACTTGTGAGCCAGAAGCTCTGCAAAGGATGGCATCACTACAAACACGCCTTTATATCTGCTAACCTGGAAAAGTCCAAAAACATAATAATTCGTACTATACAACATGAATGTTATGCTAAGGAAATAGACCTTGCCTCAGCAAAGGTCAAACAATCTTCAAGGATAACGCTTTGAAGAAGCTTGATCCCACCATTGACCAGAATGGGTTGAAAAGCCAAAGTGGAATTCGTGGAGATACATCCTGTAATAATTCCCGGACATCATAACGTCACGACCCTGCTCGGACATCACCACGTTCAAGTGAAACACCAGGGATGATTGTTTACCGAAGGGAATTTACGAGCTGCTCGACTATGATTAGTGCTACAAAAGGCAGCAAAATGTGGGTAAGTGCCCTACAAACAAATGTGGATAGGGATATAACTTAAAAAAAAAAAAATTAACCTGCAACTCGGAGGAGGAGGTGGATGTGGAGTCAGAGGTTGAGGAGTTGGTGAATGTGGTATTGTAGGTGAAAGCGGCAATGGAGGAGGAGCAGAAGGAGGTAGCCAGCTAACAAAGTTTATTTTTTTATTTTTTAAATTGGGGTAGCCCCCAAAATAATGGGACAAATAAAGAAAAAGAAATCAAAGAATAAGTGCACTTGAGTACAAGAATGTATGGTTGAGGCGGGTATAAATGTCTATTCTGCACAAGGTACAGAAATGTCTTGTGAGATCCAAGCCTGGTTCATTTTAATGAACGTGAGCTTGTCCACGTTGGCTGTGGACAGGTGGCTGCGTTTGTCTGTAATGATGCCTCCTGCCTTGCTAAATACACGTTCAGACAATACACTGGCTGCAGGGCAGGCCAGCACCTCCAAGTCATAAAGGGCAAGCTCAGGCCATGTGGACAATTTGGAGACCCAGAAATTGAATGGGGCAGAACCATCAGTCAGTACGTGTGTAGGCTTGTGCACACATACTGTTCCACCATGTTGTTCAAATGCGGCCTCCTGCTAAGACGTTCCATATCAGCTGGTGGTGCAGTTGCTGTGGTGTGGTGACAAAGCTTTTCCACATGTCGGCCATGCTAACCCTGCCTTCTGAGGTGCTGGCCGTGACCCAGCTGCATTGGCGACCTCTTCCTCCTCCTCCTCCGCCTGTGCTTCCATTTGTCCCCAGGTGTCAGTTAGGAATGCCCTCAGGAACATGTCTACCAGCGTGCACTTGTGGTCGCGCATCTTCCTATCACGCTCCAGTGAGGGAATTAAGGACGGCACGTATTTGTAACAAGGATCCAGCAGGGTGGCAACCCAGTAGTCAGCACAAGTTAAAATGTGGGCAACTCTGCGGTCGATGTGCAGGCACTGCAGCATGTAGTCGCTCATGTGTGCCAGGCTGCCCAGAGGTAGGTAGTGTTCTCTGTAGGTAGTGTATCGTCTGTGTCTTCCGTATGCCCCCAGCCACGCTCCAGTGAACCCAGTTTCTCCTCCTCCACCTCCTCCTCTTCGTCCTCCAGAACTGTGCCCTGGTTGGCCACATGTGTACCTGGCCGCTGCTGGTGCAGGAACCCACCCTCTGAGCCACTTCTGAATGACTGGCCTAAAACCCTGTGGAATGCCCCCTCTTCCTCCTCCTCTTCCTCCTGTGCCACATCCTCTTCCATCATCGCGAAAGTGTTATTTCAAGGAGACAAAAAGGTGGTATTGTAACGCTAAGAACGGCGTCATCGGTACTGGCCATGTTGATTGAGTACACGAAACACCGCAACAAGGCACACAGGTCTCGCATGGAGGCCCACTAATTGGTGGTGAAGTGGTGCTGTTCAACAGAGCGACTGACCCGTGCGTGCTGTAGCTGAAACTCCACTATCGCCTGCTGCTGCTCACACAGTCTCTCCAGCATATGCAAGGTGGAGTTCCACCTGGTGGGCACGTCATATATGAGGCGGTGAGCGGGAAGGCCAAAGTTATGCTCCAGCGCAGACAAGCGAGCAGCAGCAGGGTGAGAATGCCAAAAGTGCACACAGATGGACCGCACTTTCTGCAGCAGCTCTGACATGTCTGGGTAGTTTTTAAGGAATTTCTGCACCACCAAATTCCACACATGCGCCAGGCTGTGCGTCAAACCGGCTAGTCCCAGAGCTGCTACGAGATTTCGCCCATTATCAAACACCACTAGGCCGGGCTTGAGACTCATTGGCAGCAACCACTCATCGGTCTGTTGTTCTATGCCTCTCCACAGCTCCTGTGCGGTGTGGGGTTTGTCCCCCAAACACATGAATTTTAAAATCGCCTTCTGACGTTTACCCCTGGCTGTGCTGAAGTTGGTGGTGAAGGTCTTTTGCTGACCGAATGAGGAGGAGGTAGAAGAGGAGGAGGAGGAAGCGGAGGAGGAGGCAACAGGAGGCAAAGAATAATGCCCTGCGATCCTTGGTGGTGGAAGGACATGCGCCAAAACACAATCCGCCTCGGGCCCAGCCTCCACTACATTTACCCAGTGTGCAGTTAGGGAGATATAGCGTCCCGGCCTGTGCTTACTGGTCCATGTGTCTGTGGTTATGTGGACCTTGCCACAGATGCCGTTGCGCAGTGCACAGTTGATTTTATCCTCCACTTGGCCGTGCAGGGAAGGGACAGCTCGCCTGGAAAAGTAGTGGGGGCTGGGAACGACGACGGAAGGACAGAATTTCAAAGGCCAGTAATTTTGAAATGCTGGCATTCAGGGCCAGGGATCAAGGGTGGGTAGGTGGGTATTTTCTCTTTCTCACCAATGTTTGGGAGATGGACAGCTAAATGCTTGTGTGTGACATCGTGGAGATGCTTGGTGATGATGACAGAGGTGGTGGTGTTGGTGGCACATCCTCTATTTGCTGGGTGGCAGGTGCCACTGTGACTCCAGAGGTGGAGGAAGAGGCAGAGACAGCAGCAGAAGAGGAAGCAGGAGGAGCCTGAGACCTTTCTTGGTTTTTAAGGTGTTTACTCCACTGCAGTTCGTGCTTTGCATGTAGATGCTTGGTCATGCAGGTTGTGCTCAGGTTTAGAACGCTCATGCCTCGCTTCAGGCTATGATGGCACAACGTGCAAACCACTTGTGTCTTGTCGTCAGGACATTGTCTAAAGAACTGCGATACCAATGAACTCCTTGGAGCTGGCTTTGGTGTGCTAGGTCCCTGGGTGCAGTGGGCAGTTTTAGGAGTACTGTTTCGGGGACAGCCTCTCCGCTTTTGCACCCTGCTCCCTCTTTTGCTTTGCTGTTACCTCTGTGCGACCACCGCCTCTTCCTCAGAACTGCACACTTCACTAGCATGAACTTGAGTCCAGTCGGGATCTAGGACCTCATCGTCCTCCACACCATCTTCCACCCTTTCTTGACCCATGCCCTCCTCATCGGTCTGCACAATGCAGAAAGCCGCAGCAGTTGGCACCTGTGTTTAGTCATTGTAACGGACCGTTACGCACACAACTCCGTTTCGGCGATATTCCCTTTTCTGACACACCGGCAGTTACTGCAAGCACCAATTTCCCGAACTGCAAGCACATGAATGCTCCAGACTCCCGAACCGGAAACAGTATACAGCCGAACAGGAAAAACCCGAGGAACAGTTTACACTCCTGGCAGTCGCACTGTAACCGCTGTGACACAGTGAGAGGTTTGGTGGTAAAAAAAACAGGTATTTTCCTCTCAGCCTGTGCTGATGGGTTGATTGCAGCCAGGTGAGGGCAAATACTGGACCGGATTTTAGGTGCCGGTCCGGGTTTTTTTTTGGGTTAATGCCTAGGTGCCTTTAAAAGACAGCTGGGTTTTATGCAAACTCTCTCTCTGTGTTTGGGATCTGAGCCCTGTGCTGGGCTGAAAAGCTGAGACCTGTGTGTCAGAAGAGCAGGCCATTTAAAGACGGTCAGTGGACTTTTTGTGTTGCTGAGCATTCAGCCAGGTGTGAACTAACACCTAGGATTTGAGGTGATTTAACCTGGAAACTGCTGGTGTTCCGTGGAGCTCTCAGGGCTGGAAGCAAGAGCTTGCAAAGAGGCGTGCAGTCTGCCTGGAAGCCTGAGGTTGGACTTTCCTGCGGCTGGGCTGACAGCCGGGTGTGAACACGCACCTAAACCACACAGGTGAATTTGATTCAGTCTTGGACTTTTGTTTTGCCTAAAGTTTTTGCTGTGTGTGAAGTAACACTAAGTGACTGATTTGAGTTTTGTTTGTGCAAGTGTGAAATAAAACACTGTTTGCTGCACTACCTGGACTCTCTTTGCCTCTATACTGCACCCGCACCGCTGTCTACCAGAGCAACCCCCACATTTGGTGTCGGATGCGGGCAATTGCAGTGAGGCTGGCGTGAAGCCAAAACTTTTCGTAGCATTTTTTTTGGGCACTGTTGTATGTCCTGGATTAAGCCTGCCAAGCTGCAACCACCAACACAGGACAAGATGGAGGAGATGATAAAGCAGCTTGTCCACGCCAACTTAAAGCAACAGCAGGCCATGGATGTCCAACAGCAGGCCATCGCACAACAGCAAAAGAGACATGAAGAAGCCTTACTTGTCCAACAGCAGGCCGTCGCACAACAGCAAAAGAGACATGAAGAAGCCTTACTTGTCCAACAGCAGGCCGTCGCACAGCTGCTAGAGGCTAATCAGCGACAGCAGGACACGAACCAGCGGCTGCTGCAACACGTAATGGTGCTAGAAAAGTCAGGGATGCCTCAGGGAGTGCACGATGCCCGGAAAGCAGTCCGCATGGCCGTTCCCAAGATGACACCGACAGATGATGTTGAAACCTACTTGGCGATGTTCGAAAAGGTGGCCGTGAGAGAGAGACTACCCGAGACCAGTGGGCAGAGGTCATCGCTCCGTTTCTGGCGTCCGGACCCCAACAGGTTTACTTTGATTTACCGGACGACCAAGCGGCAGACTACTCTGTGGTTAAGGGTGAGATCCTGGCGAGACTGGGGGTGAATGTGTTGGTCAGGGCCCAGCGGGTACATCAGTGGGAGTTTAACCCAGCTGAGCCAGCGTGACCCCAGTATTACAATTTGCTAAAACTCTTACAAAAATGGCTACCGACTGACGTACTTAGTCCCACTGCTATGCTGGACCGTATTGTAGCTGACAAATTCTGGAGGGCATTGCCACTACCCTCCAGCGCTGGGTTGGCCAGACATCTCCTACTAGTGCCCTGGAGATGGTGGACCTGGTCGAACGTTATGGGGCTACTGAGGAACTTAAGGGGGACTCTGGGGAAGGGAGTAATAAAACCCAGAAAATCCCCTCCCCAGACCCTGCGGCCTGAGCTGAGAAAGACCGCACGGGATGTGCCCTTTGGGGATCAGGACTCTATAATCTGCTGGCGGTGCCAGGAGCCTGGCCATGTACGGGCCAACTGTCCCCTCCTGGGTGAGCCCATGGATGTAAACTTTGGGTATCGACAGTCATTGTATGCCAGAAGGGTCGATGTGTCAGAGGTTATCCATGATGAACATTTGTGTCGGGTGGAGGTGGGAGACACTCCAGTGGCAGCTCTGCTGGATTCGGGAGTCAGGTGACCCTGGTGAGGGCTTCCTGGTGCGACCCACAGAGTTTACAGGCCGGAGAGTCGGGGTTTTCAGCATTCATGGAGATTTAAAAGAATACCCCACTGCTCTGTTGTCTGTAAGCACGTGTGTCGGCAGGCAGGTCCATGAGGTGGCTGTAACCACGAGTATGCCCTATGATGTGATAATAGGAAGAGACTTTCCATTGTTCCCAGCCCTGTGGCCGGCCATTGTACATACAGTTCCCAGACATGTAGGAAAACTTCCAGTAGTGAGGCCTAGCCCAGGTGAGGTGTTAGAACCCCAGAAACCCAAGGCAGAGGGACCCACAGTAGGTCCGGTGGTTGAGGAGAAGACAGTCCCCTAAATAGGATAGGTAGAAAACATAGGAAGGTGGCTCAGCCAGGCCAAAGCCGGACCTGCAATCGAGTGTCTGGGGTCCGTAGCCAAAGGGACCCGGTTTTGGTTGTTGGGCCACCTGTGAACAGTAAGGACAGCGCTAGGGGGAAGGGGACCTATAAAATAGCACAGAAAGTTGGAGACCCAAATTACAAGGTACACCAGCCAAGACTGCAAAAGCCGGAGCCGGTCTACCATGTAATTTTACGGAAACCTTGGAAGGTTAGAGAGACTTGTATTGAGAACAACCCAAGGCCGGTTTATCTAGGGAAAGAGATTCCGTTCCCTCTGTCTGCTAACAGGGAAGCGGCTGCCACAGATAAAATTACTGGCAGCCTTTCCACTGAACAGACTCGGAGAGCCAAGGAGTTTGTTAGTCGGAACACAGAGGTGTTCTGTGAATTCCCTGAATGCCCTTCCATAACTCACCGTGATATTGTCACTGAGCCCCAGGCAAAAGTCTGGTTAAAGCCGTACCAGGTGCCCGTGGCTCGGCGACAAGCCATCTCTGAAGGAGTGATATGGAGTTGGCCGCAGCCTGTCCCCATCTGGACAAAGAAGGAAAGTCCTGGGTCACCAGAGGGTTCGGGTGACTTCAGAACTTTAGATTTTCAGTGGAACACAGAGCAGGGCAGTTACAGAGAAATGCGAGTGCCCGGTTCTGGGTATACTGTCTGGTGTGTGTTCACCCCCTCAGGGTTGAACAAAGGGGGGTATGTGACACAGTGAGAGGTTTGGTGGTAAAAAAAACAGGTATTTTCCTCTCAGCCTGTGCTGATGGGTTGATTGCAGCCAGATGAGGGCAAATACTGGACCGGATTTTAGGTGCCGGTCCGGGTTTTTTTTTGGGTTAATGCCTAGGTGCCTTTAAAAGACAGCTGGGTTTTATGCAAACTCTCTCTCTGTGTTTGGGATCTGAGCCCTGTGCTGGGCTGAAAAGCTGAGACCTGTGTGTCAGAAGAGCAGGCCATTTAAAGACGGTCAGTGGACTTTTTGTGTTGCTGAGCATTCAGCCAGGTGTGAACTAACACCTAGGATTTGAGGTGATTTAACCTGGAAACTTCTGGTGTTCCGTGGAGCTCTCAGGGCTGGAAGCAAGAGCTTGCAAAGAGGCGTGCAGTCTGCCTGGAAGCCTGAGGTTGGACTTTCCTGCGGCTGGGCTGACAGCCGGGTGTGAACACGCACCTAAACCACACAGGTGAATTTGATTCAGTCTTGGACTTTTGTTTTGCCTAAAGTTTTTGCTGTGTGTGAAGTAACACTAAGTGACTGATTTGAGTTTTGTTTGTGCAAGTGTGAAATAAAACACTGTTTGCTGCACTACCTGGACTCTCTTTGCCTCTATACTGCACCCGCACCGCTGTCTACCAGAGCACCCCCCCCACACCGCATACACTCCAATTCCCCCCAAGAACGAGACGACACTTCGCTTGAGGGTTAAGCAGACCACATGTACTGGCCCATACACCCTCTTTTTATTGACATGTTCAGTCCAGAGGAATACCCCCTGGACTTCTACATTAACCAATCATAAAATAACAAAGGAATGACCCTCCCGCACAGAGTACACATTCCCTCCCCTCTGCCAGTGATATAATTACTAAACACAATGGACGAACTTATTATCACTGGCAGGAAAATATACAGTTTTATACAACGTTCCTAACTTCAAAACTATGCATGGGATTTCAATAAAAATTACATATTAATCATCAATCCATTCAGGGGAACAACATATCCGAAAATGGTACGAGTTAGACCAGGGGTTCAGAAATGAGTAAAAAGTGTCTTTGTGGAACTGGTTTGGGCCGGAAAGCCATGCTGGCAGTAGGTCACAGAGTCCACTCCATTGTGCGCATGTTAGTGAAAAGACACAAAAATACACAAATATACATAACTCCTATTATGCTGAACAGGACCCCCACATTCAGCCTATCCCCAGATGGCTTGGATCCGAGCGCTCAATATATCCGAACAGCGCTCAGATGCCACAAACACAGTCACATCACCATGGGGTTTTAGCTTAGCATGGGCTGATGAGAGGGCCCATAATCCTGGGGCAGCAGGCCGACAACAAGACTTCTCCAGCACCCAGTGTCCAGGTTGGTTTCGCCACAGTCATCATCAGAGACATGCTGCGGTGGTATTCCCATGTCCTCATCCTCAAACATAAGTGGTTGGGCATCAGTGCATTCAATGTCTTCCACTTCTGGGGCAGGGCTATGTGGATGGCCCGGGGAAACCCTGCCAGCAGGGTCATCAAGAAGCATAAGAGTCTGCTGCATGACTTGGAGCTCAGACTGCTTGGCTGCTTTGCAAGGGGGTGAGGTAAAAGACTGATGGGCATGGGCTGCAGGTGCCAACTCTGAGCTTTCTGCAGAGGACTGGGTGGGAGATACTGTGAAGGAACTGGCGCCACTGTCAGTCACCCAATCTATCACCAGTACTTGTTCTGGCCTCACCATCCATAGAGCGGCATTCTGGCCTACCAAATAACGCTGCAGGTTCTGTCGCCTACTCGCACCAGAGGAAGGTGTTTCACTTGGATCGGTAGTTGGCGCTGAACGGCCATGTCCTCTCCCAGCAACAGGAGCTCCTCATTATTTGCACTTACCCACCAAACTAACAGATGGCTTCTCAGGTGTCAATTTAACTGCCAAAAGTCAACAATTAAATTCACTAACAGTAAGGCAGTGCCCGTGTCATAAACAGAATAAATTTCTTTAGGTCACACAACAGTGTAACAGAGAAATTCAATAAAATTACTTCACTATCAACAAAAATTGAATGTTTCAAACCAGCAATGTAACAGCAGAGGTTAATGGTTTAATTTTACTGTGAGAAATGCAGCGTACACCGCAAATGTGCTATCTACCACAAAACCTGTGTTTTTGCAACAAACTATGTAAATGTGGAGTTCCACGGGTTAGTTAAAATGACTGAAATACAGGGTAGGCCTCAGATCTGCTATGTAACACAAAACCAGTGTTTATTGCAACAAACTACAGAAATGCAGAATGTCACCCCAAAAATTATAAAACAGGTTTGTCAGCGTTGTATGCAAACGTGCTCTGTGGTACAACAGTACGGGTTTATTCCATCAAATACAGAAATGCAGTATGTCACCCCAAAAATTATAAAACAGGTTTTTCAGCGTTGTATGCAAACGTGCTCTGTGGTACGACAGTACGGGTTTATTATAGAAACTACTGAAATGCACTATGTCACCGCAAAATTTTAAAATAGGTTTTTCAGCAGTGTATGCAAACGTGCTCTGTGGTACGACAGTACGGGTTTATTACAGCAGCTACAGAAATGCACTATGTCACCGTAAAATTATAAACAGGTTTTTCAATGGTGTATGCAAACGTGATCTGTGATACGACAGTACAGCTTTATTACAGCAACTACAGAAATGCATTATGTCACCGCAAAATTTTAAAATAGGTTTTTCAGCAGTGTATACAAACATGCTCTGTGGTACAACTGTACGGATTTATTCCACCAACTACAGAAATGCACTATGTCACCACAAAATTATAAACTAGGTAATGTAGGGGGACTTGAATTTTTCCTCCACTGAGCTACCAAAAAATAAATTAGACTGATATCCCTGGCAGACTGGCACACATGCAGGTCACATGTAGTTTGAAGATTTAACACCACCAAGTTCAACAGATTTCTTCCCTAATCTCTATACAGTTTGGGTTCGCTCAACTCTACTGTCCAGCCATTACAATTTTTTGGTTACAGAAATTCTTTAACAAACCACACACATGAGCGGCACATTTATCAGGAGCGTGAATAAACTGACATATCGTGAAAATGGCGAGGAATTGAAACATAAAGTAGATTAGACAATTGTATTGCATTTATTACTAAATGCACTAAATTATGCACATTACTAAATATCTAGAGATGAGCAAATTTCTAAAAAATTTGATTTGGACGGTTCGCTAAATTTCCCAAAAAGATTTAATTCTATCCGAATTTATTTGTGATGAATCCCATTAAAAAACTGCTATTTCCTGGCTGCAGAGAGCCTGTATATTGGTGTAGAACATTTTGCATTGCAGTAACACGCATAGGAAGTATGCTATGGTAGTGAAACAGTACTGTGAGTCAGTATGACATGCAGATGACAGGCATTACTCTTAGAATCACTTGACTCATTTGGTCAGTTACAGGGCCAAACTGACCAACTCACTCAAGTGTGAACTCAGCCTTAAAGGTAAATGTTAGCGTCAAGAAGAAGCTCACTCCTTTTACACCGTCGTCTGATTCCACATAGATTTCTACAGAACCTATTCTGTTACACGCTATATACTTTATATATGAAATAAACACACCCCAAAACTGGTTGTATCAGACCGCACTTTTAACCCAATAAAAGAGGCTAGATTTACTACAATTACTCTTTAGAACAACCTACAATCTGTAGTAATAGATCACTTTTAGTAACCCCATTTAGTGCAGCAAGTAATTGCTCCTGTTACCCAGGCTTTACACTCTTCTATTGGTCCCTGCTCTCTCCCTATAGTGTAAATCATGCCTCCCTATCCTTTCCCTACACTATGAATAATCTTTCCCTGAACTGCTCAGTAGTTATTTTTTTGGAATAAAGTATTTCCTAGCACTGTCCCTAGTGCCTGCAATGTCTCTCCCTGCCCTAAGTTCACTGTAAAATGGCAGAGACCGGGCATGAGGAGACTTTTTATAGGGCTGTGACATTACAGGGGATGGCTATCTGCTGATTGGCTGTGTGCACAGCATTATTGGTGTCCCTCGTTCCCTGGCTTCTTACTATCACTTTGTAACAATCAGCAGTATTTATTTTAGAAAAAACATGATTCGTTACCACGAACCACGAGGAAATTCAACTTCGGGACAAAATTCTGATCGAATTCCACTTCGTCAACTTCAATTAGCTCATCTCTAGTCATAATCATTGTAAACTGGTAACCATCTTCAAATGTTTAGGTAAAAGGGGTTGTCCGGACTTTTACTCAGGATAGGTTATCAATACCAGCTGATCAACTGTATGATGAGACGGCACGTGCAGTGTGCACGTGCCATCTCCCGTCTCTCTTCCTGTTCACCACTGATGTCTATGGCAAAGACCATAGAACACAGCAGCTGACAGGAAGAGAGAAGGGAGACAGCACCTGTGCACTGCGCTCGTCGTCTCTTTATACATCTAATCGGCGGGGGTGCCGGGTGTCACACTGCTGCTGATCTGATATTGATTACCTATCCTGAGGATAAGTTATAAATAGTAAAAGCCCAGACAAGCCCTTTAATACATACCTTATCTTCTTGTACTTACCTAACATATTGTTTATCTTGGTTTAATATGAGCATGGCAGCAAAATCACCCATTGTTACTGGGTTACCAGTATTTTTTAAATGTCCTCCTGACTGAAAACAGTCATGGAACGAGCAAATAACCTACACATTTAGGGCTCAACATGTTTTTTTCACCGCATCCAATCGGCATTTTGTGTGGGTCGGATGCAGACCCATTCATTTTAATGGGGCCACAAAAGTTGCGGACAGCATTCTGTGTGCTGTCTGCATCCATATGTCCTTTCTGTGGCACCCTCAAAAATATAAAACATGTCCTATTTTTCTCCATTTTACAGACAGCATAGGACTGTTCTATAGAGGCCAGGATCTTCTGTTCTGCAAAATGCAGAACACACAAGGGTGGTATCCCTGTTTTGAAGATATACAAAATGCTGACTGCACATGGCAGGTGTTCATGTTTTGTGGATTCACAATTTGTGGGCTGCAAAACAGGCTTCAGTCATGGGCATGAACCCTTATCTACATATTAAAGTGGTTGTCCGAGGTATTTTTTTGTTCTTTGTATGTTTCTAACTAATCAAATGTAATAGCTTTGCCATGCACTTACTGCATCTGTAGTTTCTCCTTTCTCAGATTTCACTCAGGGTAACATGACCTTAGATGTCACCTTCTCTCCCTGCTCTGATGATGATTGGTGCACAAGCCTGAAAGAGCAGATGTGTGTACACCAAAAGTCACTGTGCTGGCCACACCCCCCTTCACTTCCTCTGCTGCTGTCTGCTCTCTCCCTGGATTCTTAACCCCTTCAGCTGCATAGACTCAGGGCTGAAGGCTTTACTGAGTAGCTGCAAGCAGTGAGGAGACAAATGCTGGGCACAGTAGCTTGCAGACTAGAGGAGTTCTGCAGAAGAACAGGTAGGGAGAAGATCTTGTGTGTATCAGCAGTGTCATTGTACAGATGGGACTTGTAGTTCTACACATACAACATGCTGTGTATCCCAGCAGGCAGACATCTCACTCAGGGCAGTACTTGTATTCACTCCCTTTGCAGAGCAGGGGGAGGGGCAGAGATTGTTGTTATTGCAGGTAAACAAAGAGCCAAAATAGAACCAGGGAAATATAATTTTTTTTACCTAAAACATGCTTAGCTCAGTTATATATTGCTGCCCATAAGATCTACAGTGCTATGTTTTTATTTTTTCAGAACTCGGACAACTACTGTAATCCACATAATCATGTCATATAACACGTGCACAGTGTTGAAAGGTCAGATGTGGGGAATAAAGGCATGGCTATCCAATCAATCCAAGCAACTGTGCTTTTTGTGATCAACAGCAGTAAAATAAGTGCTGATATGGGCACAGATATAGGAAGCATGACATAGTTTACTTTGATAACTATAGCTAGCAGTCATTTTGAGAGACAAAAGTAATAAGTGACACTTGCAAAGTGACATTGAATTTCATTTTGTTTGTTTTAGCTTCAAGATACAAAGATAAACATATTTGAGGATAGATAGATAGATAGATAGATAGATATCAGATAGATAGATAGACAGACAGATAGATAGACTGTAGATAGATAGATAGATAGATAGATAGATAGATAGATAGATATGTAACACTCCAGAGTGGTGTTACTACTCCATCAACTTGCTACTCTCTTTATTGGTCTAACCTCATGTCATGTTGTGCATTTTATTCCAGGTCCTCCACACTGTGCATTCCTATCATTGTTATGCAACAGTTTATTTCATGCAATATGCCTGGTTCACCAGAAGGTGGCAGTGAGCATGGCAGAGCTGCAATTAGGTAGAATAGAACCTTCCATTCTATTCTAACCCCCTCTCTGTGGAGGAGTGGACTAGTCCCACTTCCTGCAGGATGGGTGTGGACCTATGACAGTTAGTCTAACTTATCCCCTGCTAAGGGACAGGTATGCAGGGCAAGTCTCTGCTAGACATGCCCAAGCCAACCAGAGCACCCTCAGCTCTACTGGCCATGGGGGCCAAAGCTTAGAGCCTTAGGAGCCAGGAGGAAAGTTAACTGGCCTAATGTAGAAAAAGACCATGCAAAGAGAAGAGCAGCATACAAGAAGAAGAAAACCCATATAGTCAGCCTGTCAGTACAGTGAGCCAGAGATAAACAGATGTAGCAGGGTTGAGTTTGCCTGCCAGTTTAATGCTAAAGCCTGCTGGGACCAAGACAATGTCACATGTAATGTGCCTGGTTCACCAGCAGGTGGCAGCAAACACGGGAGAGCTATAGTTAGTTAGAATGGAGCTTTCCATTCCATTCCAACTTCCCCCCTGGAGAGAAGCGGGCGAGTCCTTCTTCCTGCAGGAAGGGTTGGTCCCAGTTTCTAGTCAGTTCTAGCTTACCCCCTGCTAGGGGAAAGTTTGCAGGGCACGTCTCTGCTGGACGTGCCCTTGCCAGCCCGAGAGCCCTAAGCTCTGCTAGCCATGGAGGCCAAAGCTTAAAGCCTCAGAAGCCAGGAGCATAGTTCCCTGGCATAACTTAAGAGTCAAAAGTCTAGAAAAAAGTCTTGAATCGTTGTTCACACAATGTGTTACTTGCGGTATCGCAGGTTCCAAATCGTCGTGGGTCCAGACGTCAGCAAATTCAGTAAAGTTCACAGAACCGCGCACCTTTCACCGATCCAGTATTTCTGACCAAACTGCTCCTCCTCTCCAGTGTAAATCAAGTACTTCTTTTAGCCTAAGTACCGATATAGACCACACAATAGTGCATTATCTTCTAATTTTTTAATAAAGTATAAAAGATGCACTTACAGGAAAGTGAATAATCAAACGTCCATAAAATTCATAGATATCTCAGACTTCGGCGTCCTCGCGTGTCCCGACCGGGTTTCGCTAACCAGAGCTTCGTCAGGGGCGTCCCAAACTAACTTCCGGGGACGGGCTAATACTGTATATCCTCATCCTCCACATAAAAATCTTTTTTTTAAATATTACAATATGTAAATCTTCCATATGTAAATCTGCTATGGAAGATTTACATATTGTAATATTTTAAAAAAAGATTTTTATGGGGGCGGAGCTAGCGCTCGACTGCTATGGACGTGCGTGCTTGAGCTCTGTTACTCAGACCCGGCTTTATTATAGCATACGTTAGCTCCCTGACACCCAGATGGGGAAAATCGGCCAGCAGAAGACTGGGGACTCTTCCCTGTCCCACAAGCAGCCTGCCGCGGGTGGAGAAATGGACAAGTTTGTTAAAAAAGCTGCCGCCATATGTGCAGCAAGAGAAGCCAAGATGGCGCCGGAGCCCGCTAAGGAAGCGGATGATAGCGAAATTGACTTTAACGCTGATGGAAGTGACCTGGAAGACCATAGACATCGCAAGCATATGCCTATTTCCAGAAAATACCTGGATACAGCCCTGCAAAAGGCCATGGAACCGCTGGTAAGCGAGATTTCCTCCCTCCGGCAAGACCTACGGCATGTGGGCAATAGAGTGGAGGTCTTAGAAAACAACCAGGCCGCGATAGTGGACTTCCAGACTGCCACAGCCTACAGCCTCCAGAAGTGCCAGGCCCACCTAAATGCTGCTTTTTCCGCCCTGGAAGACCAGGAGAACCGGGGGAGACGCAATAATCTGCGTTTTAGAGGAATCCCGGAGTCCGACTCCCCCCAGGACTCAATAGAAATAATTCAAACTATTTGTGGCGCACTACTGGGCCCAGAACGCCCGACCCCAGTGGATATCGAGAGGGCGCACCGGGCACTTAGGCCGAAACCGAGTGACACAGACCCTCCCAGAGACATTATATGCCGCTTTTTACATTTTCAAGATAAAGAGCTCATAATGCTCAAAGCTCGCCAGGCGGGAGGAGCGACCTACAATGGGGCCCAGGTCAGTGTTTTTCAGGACTTGGCACCGGTGACCCTACAGAAGAGAAGAGCCTTAAAACCTCTCACAGATTGGCTCCGGAGTCGGAAAATAATGTACCGTTGGCAATTCCCTTTCGGACTATCCTTCTCTTTTCAAGGAAAAGGGATCACTATCAGATCTCATCCGGATCTCGGCCCAGTTTTCGATCTGTTGGACATTTCGCCGATGGACATTGACGACTGGGATACCATCCAGGACTTAGTCCCGCTCCCGGATCTACCGAAAATAATGCCGTTCGAAACAAAAAGCACCCCGAAGGGTCAACGTCAGAAGAAGAAAAACCAACTCCTGACTCCCAGACGCATAGATGCGGAAACCTTCTGAGGACTATAACTCGCGCCTAATGCCATGTTATACATAAGTATACTGCCCTGATCTCCGTTCCTTCAGGGGCCACTAACCCCACTTCCTCAGTCACCCATCCCTGTCCCTATTACTTCTACTTTTCTGGCTCCTATCACTATTTTCTGTCAAGATGCTCCAGATCTGACTCCTCTTCTTCTGTCTTTACTCCCCTTTCATGTCGATACCTTTCCTGTCCCGTCTGTGCTTAACTCTGTTTCTTTACTTCTGCTTCCAATCAGTGATACTATACCGAGTGTGACAAAGGTTTATACACTGTATATCCATCATCTATTCCATATTAGATGAGCCATATGTATCACCGTACTTACTATTGCATTATAGTAAACGCTTAGCTTGCACATTATTCACCTGTAATAACTCAGGGCACTTGTTGCTTGAGATGCGATAGTATGCCATTACTTGTCACCTGTTACGTATACTCATTAATGTGCCTCTTCTGCAACTGCTCCTTTATTGTCCTGCATATCTTCATTTTCCTCTACCTTAGCCCTCAGCCTACCCTCCCCCTCTCTCCTACCTTCCTCTCCCTTCTTCTTACCCTTCTTTTCCCCTACTCAGTTGCTATTTTTACTCTGGGTGTCAGGCCTCGTGCTCGGGGACCTAACGACGTATGTCATCTAATGTTGTCACCATCTTTTACCCGACCACGAGGTCAGATAGGCCATCCTCCCTATATAGCCGGGTCCCTTAATTTTGGCGTATGCCATATACCCTCAACCATCTGGTCCTCCGGGACCGTTGCAAGTTTTTGTTGTTTATCTCCTGTTTAGTTTTTGTTTATATTCCAGGTCTGTCAGCCTTTTGAGAAGTCCTCATCCGAGACGAGCTGTATGCGGTCGAAACTCTGTGCCTTCCTCGCCAATGTGCCTCTGGAGAGCTAAGTGCCCCACGCTGTTATCCATCTTACACTTCTTACATGCTTTCATATTGCAGTGTTTTGTCTTCTCTCATTACCCTAATGATGGCTCTTGACATTGCCTCTTATAACGTTAAAGGGTGCAACTCGCCATCTAAACGGAGCCAGATTTTTGGGGTGCTGAGGAAACACAAAGCGAATGTGATTTTTCTGCAAGAGACCCATTTTAAAGTTAATCATTTTCCCAACCTATCACATTCGTACTTTCAAAACTGGTTTCACTGTGGTTCCCCTTCATCCAACTCCAAGGGCGTGAGCATAGGCTTCCATAGTAAGGTCCCTTTTATCTTTGACGATCAGTTGTGTGACCCTGATGGTCGATACATTATGCTAAAAGGGAAGATGGGCCCACACCTGTACACATTTGTCAACGTCTATGCCCCTAACACCCACCAAATTAAATGGTTGAAGTCCGTCTTGACCAAGATGGATTCTTTCAGTGAGGGAATTATAGTGTTTGGAGGCGACCTAAACTTAGTATTAAACCCATTGATTGACTCGTCATCTCAAAAATCTGCCCAATCTCAGAGGGGTATCCGTTCTCTGCTGAAATCCTTGGCTAAACACCACCTCCTGGATGTGTGGCGTGTCATGTCTCCAGATGTGCGGGACTATACGTTTTATTCCTCGCTTCATAAATCCTACCAGAGGTTAGACTACTTGTTTATCACAAAAGATAATCTCCAGATGTGCTCAGGGGCAGACATAGGATCAATCCTGCTGTCCGATCATGCGCCTATTTTTCTCCGCTTGCTCCCACCTCCCACCCGCAAACCTGCTAATCACTGGCGTCTTAATGAACAACTTCTTAGTACCCCAGCATTCAAACTAAGCTAAAAGGCGCACTAGAGGAGTTTTTCTCTATAAACTGCACCTCGGATGTCGCCCCTCAAACAGTCTGGGATGCCCACAAGGCATTCATAAGAGGCCAGTGTATTAGTTTAGGCTCCCACCTTAAAAGAGAGAGACTAAAACAGATTGACTCCCTTCACCAGAAGATATCCTCTCTGGAATCTGCTCATAAACGCTCCCTTTTAGAATCCCATCTCCAGGAACTCTCGGCCTGCAGGGCTTCTCTCAAAAACATCATGAACACAGCGTCTGCCAAGGTCTTTTTACACTCCCAGTACAAGGTTTTCGCGCACGGGAACAAAGCTTCCAAGTACATGATGTCCAGACTTAAAAAGCGTAAATTACACAACTCAGCACCGACGCTGAGAAGGCTTTTGATAGAGTCAAGTGGTCTTTTATGTACTCGGTCCTCCACCACCGTCGCTTCCCTATTCCTTTTATTGATGCTATCAAAGCCATGTATCAACATGCCTCAGCGTCGGTGCGTGTGAAGGATGTCCTTTCGGCTCCTTTTAAGATAAGTAATGGCACCCGACAGGGCTGCCCTCTTTCCCCTCTCCTCTTTGTTCTCACTTTGGAACCCCTTCTGCAGGCTATCCGGTTGGATGGGGGCATCCAGGGAGTTCAGCAAGGTGACCAGCAGCACAAGGTAGCGGCCTTTGCAGATGATATGCTTCTGATGGTGAGCAACCCTGCAACAGCACTGCCTAGAATATACGATCATTTGGAGTTGTATGGATCGCTATCTAACTTTAAGGTCAACCATAGTAAGTCTCTGATTATATCTAGGGGCCTCAAAAATTCCCTGAAAAACCAATTGAAGTCTAATTCTGCTTTCAATTGGTCCTCTCCATACTTGACTTATTTGGGGGTAAAGATTAGCTCAGATCCGGGTCAATTATTTAACCTAAATTACATTCCGCTTTTGAATAAACTGACTGAAGAGTTGGGCTCTCTGGATGTCCCCATGCTTTCGTGGTTTGGGAGAAAAAATATTCTTCTCTCCCTCATTATACCCAAACTCACCTATCTACAACAGACCTTGCCCATTCCCATTCCTGTCGCGTATTACTCTAAACTTAAGTCCCTGTTCAGCAAATTCGTCTGGCGTGGGAAGAGGGCGAGAATGTCCTACCGGTCCTTGTCCTATCCGAGGAGAGAGGCGGTATATCATTGCCTGACCCTGAAATGTATGGTAAAGCAATCTTAATGTCCAGAGTGGTTGATTGGATGATAGCCCCTGCCCACAAATCCTGGGTCTCCATGGAACAATCCCTAATGGGACTTCCATTTAGAACCGCTCTTCTGGGGCGTGAGACACTCTCGCCTTTCCCCTATTATTTCTCCGATTATGAGAGCTACCCTGCGGGCTTGGACTTGCATTCGAACCTCCGCACTAGGTTCTCCTTTCCCGTCTCCCACTCTCAGAGTAGAAGATGTGTTTCACTTAGCCCCACAGGCCTTGAGAGTCAGTCTCCCACATGATGTCTCCCATTCCAAATTGTCCTTGATGGCCCTCTACCATGACGACCAACCAATCTCTATCTCATCTCTTTCTAGTAGGCTTAAAACAACCCAGACCAACTTCAATGGGCTTCATTTTCTTAAATCTTACCTGAGCCAACATGCTCAAATATACAAATTATCACGCCCAATGACGTGGTTTGAACATGTCATCACTCAACCTGAGGTCCCACATAAAATTATATCTCAATGGTACTCCAGACTACGGTCGCCCCCTACTGCTCTTACCCCTGCCTTCATTAGACTGTGGGAGAGAGATCTTGGCAGACCTCTATCGACGGAAGACACCCTTTTTGTATTTAATTCCCCCCACAGAGCATCGCGGTGTGTCAAGATCCAGGAAAATAACTATAAAATCATCACCCGATGGTACAAGACCCCTGACAAAACTTGTTTGTACTCCGCTTCTGCCTCTGACACATGCTGGAGATGCTCTGCACATAGAGGCACTTTCCTGCACATCTGGTGGACGTGCCCTGTCTTGCACCCGTGGTGGGTCGAAATTTTTACTTTATGTAATCAAATTTGTGGGTCTAACGTCGCCCCCTCACCGGAAATTGCCCTTCTGAATATATTCCCACGAGACCCGCCCCCAGTGAATCAAGCCCTACTTAAACACTTACTCAATTCGGCCAAGTTGCTGGTCCCCTTATTATGGCTCTCCGCTGACGTCCCGCCCCAGGAACAATGGTTCCAGAAAATTGATCAAATTTATAGATTAGAAGAACTAGCGGCATGGGAATCCAGATCTCACCATAGATTCCTGCAAATTTGGTGTCCGTGGAGATCCTTTAGGGGTTATCAAGACGCTCCCTTGGCGAGAGACCTGACCTGTGGTGGGCCCATGTTCACTAACTAACTAACTTTCTCACTTCATTTTCCTTACCCTACTCTTTTTCGTTCATCTCTGCTGCGGCGTGGGGTACTGCCCGGCTCGAAGTATTGCTTGGCTTTTATCGCGGCTCCCCTCATACTTGCTCTGTCTCGGATCGGAACTATATCAGACTTTGGACTTAATCGTTCTCATTGTTCAAGCAATATATAGTATTGCCCGCTATTGTCATACTTGGTCTTGCAATCTACAATGTGTGATTTTTCTCTGCCTAGCTGGACTTACATTATGTATACCACATTACTTATGCCATGTTATTTTTCTGCTTGATCTACGTGGAGAGTGGCTCACCCTCTTTCCACTGTTTTACCAGTGTATTGCTTGATGCTTTCCAATAAAAAATTTACAAAAAAAATAAAAAAAATAAGATTTTTATGTGGAGGATGAGGATCTGTGAAAGGTGCGCGGTTCTGTGAACTTTACTGAATATAACTTAAGAGTCAGACTACAGAGAGAAGGTGCAGCAGACAGAAGAATCTGAGTTATACAGTCAGCCTGTCAGTACAGCAGAGCCAGAGAGAAACAGATGTAGGAGAGTCGAGTTTGCCTGCCAGTTTTAATGTTAAAGCCTGCTGGGACCAAGACAAAGCTTGAAGACTTTTTCTGATGAATGTTTATTCAAGTAAGGCTACATGCACACGACAGCTGTTTTTCTCAGCTTCCATTTCAGTTGTTTTGCGGATAGGATAGTAACTCATTCATTTCAGTGGGTCAGCAAAAAAATTCTGACAGTTCATCCATTTGTGTTCCGCGTCCGTTGTCCGTGTTTCCCTTCAGCAAAAAAAGTAGTGCATGTCCTACTTTTTTCTCATTTGCGGACGAGGATAGGCATTTATTACATGAGATCTGTGAAAACAAAGGAATCCTCCAAAAAAAACCAGTGCACCAGGTCTTTCAGATGCCACAGTAGGATCCCAGCAATACCAGAGCCAGCAATAATGCCTACATAGAAGAAATGAGAACTAGGAGCTCCTGGACCTTAAGAGCCTACAACTACCATGGGCCTTTTAGAATGCTGGTGTCTTCTTATGTGAGAGAGAGGCTTTGGGACCTCTATGGCACCCAGGTGTGGATGTACTTCCTACCCCTGCACCCCCTATATTTACACCTGTTAAATCTTCTTTCATTTTATACCTTCAGTCATGTGCTGCTGGAAATATGCCATCTATATATTCTGATACAAGCAGAGAATTATATTACACCATTGATCAAGGTGTAATAATTAATCAAATTATTGGATGCAGTTATATTAAAAATCACCCAAATGATAAATACCTTCCATGTGTACTTAAATTGCTGGATTTTTTGTTAAAGTTGCAGTAATAACTATTGAACACTAGATGTCACTATTGTGTTAAAAATATTTATATTGCATTGCACCTTACAGTTACAAAGCGGAACGAATCTGTATAAAATAAGACATAATGAATAAAAATGCATGAAATCAGTGTGATGACCAGAAAGCACTGTAACAAATTACTATTGTATATCTGGCATCACATTCTGTGGTCAGCAAATTTGTTTTCAGATCTAAAAATAAAGGTGCTTATAATTTATATCAAGAAATTCCAACCTCTATTCATGTCCATGAAGGATCAGTGTTTGGTCCACGTGGTCCCTTGTGGATTGTAAACTCTTGCTGGCAGGGTCCTCTCCCCCTCTGTACCAGCCTGTTCATAGTTTCTTGTTTATTGTATTTGTATTCCTATATTATGTAAGTGTAACCCCTTTTGATGTACAGCTCCATGGAATTAATTATACTTTCAAATAAATAACACATGACGTACCAGTCATTTCAGACCTGTGGTTTGCAGCGCTTTCGGCAGTTTCTGATCCTCCGCGGTCTGTGACCACGGGGATCAGAAACTTCAAAATGACACGACGGGCAGTGCTGGAGGTGTGGCGGTGTGGGCAGGCGGGAACACGATCCCCCACCCTCCCTCTCTATTATTTTCAGGATGGCCGAGTGGGTAAGCAGAGTGTCATCACATTGCTGACACTCTGCTTGAAACAGCTGACATCTGACACAGATGTCAGCCGTTTAACCCCTTCCATGCTGCGGTCAGTAGGGACCAATGTATGGAAGGGGTTAACAGAGGTTCACAGGGAGGTCCCTTCCTCTCCCATTGGTGGCTGCTGTGTAGAGTTGAGCGGACACCTGGATGTTCGGGTTCGAGAAGTGGGCTAGGTGGATGGGCCGGTGAAACCCTGCCGACAGAGTCATAAAAAAGCTTGCTGCATGACTTGGAGCTCTGACTGCTTGGCTGATTTGCAGCTGAGTTGCCCCCCCCCCCCTCCCTCCCCATCACCCGGTGCTCTGTTGTGGCAGTGGGTGATGGTTACCATGGCAACTGGGTGCCTTGATAGGCGTCCTGCTTGCATGGTAATTATAAGTCTGATCAGACTTCTGCTGAAGGCAGAAGTCTGATCAGACTGTGTAAAAGTGAAAATACAGTACAGTACATTATATAGTGTACTATATTGTATTATACAGACATCAGACCCACTGGATCTTCAAGAACCAAGTGGGTCTGAGTCAAAAAAATATAGAAACAGATTTACCATTGAATAAATATTAAACAAATAAAATACACTACAAATATTATGTATTGCCACACAACCTAACCCCTCAGGTGAACACCATAAAAAAAAGTTTAATACCAAACAATCAAAAAGGCGTATGCCTCGCAAAATAGTACCAATCAAACCACCATCTCATCCTGCAAAAAATGAGCCCCTACATAGGACAATCGGCCAGAAAAAAATAAATAAAATATGGCTCTCAGACTATGGAGACACTAAAACATGATTTTTTTTTTCTAAAATGCTGTTATTGTGTTAAAGTAAAATA
Organism: Bufotes viridis; assembly: GCA_033119425.1. Taxonomy (NCBI): domain Eukaryota; kingdom Metazoa; phylum Chordata; class Amphibia; order Anura; family Bufonidae; genus Bufotes; species Bufotes viridis. The sequence goes on along the minus strand of CM065591.1, from coordinate 356,757,895 downwards.
ATTTTAAAAAGTATACTTATTTAGCCCCTTAAGGACTCAGCCCTATTTCACCCTTAGGACTTGGCCATTTTTTGAAAATCTGACCAGTGTCACTTTATGTGTGAATAACTTTAAAATGCCTTTACTTACCCAGGCCGTTCTGAGATTGTTTTTTCATCACATATAGTACTTCAGGACACTGATAAAATTGGGTCAAAAAAGTAAATTTTTTTGCATAAAAAATACAATTTTTACCAAAAATTTTAAAAAATTAGCAAATTTCAAAATTTCATTTTCTCTACTTCTCTAATACATAGTAATACCCCCCAAAATAGTTATTACTTCACATTCCCCATATGTCTACTTCATTTTTGGAGCATATTGGGAATGCCATTTTATTTTTTGGGGATGTTACATAGCTTAGAAGTTTAGAAGCAAATTTTGAAATTTTTCAGAAATTTTCCAAATCCCACTTTTTAGGGACCAGTGCAGGTCTGAAGTCACTTTGTGAGGCTTACATAATAGAAACCACCCAAAAATGACCCCATTCTAGAAACTACACCCCTCAAGGTATTCAAAACTAATTTTAAAAACTTTGTTAACCCTTTAGGTGTTCCACTAGAGTTAATGGCAAATGGACATACAATTTAAGAGATTCAATTTTTGGGAAAATTTTCCAATATAATCCATGTTTTCCAGGAACAAAGCAAGGGTTAACAGCCAAACAAGACTCAATATGGGTTGCCCTGATTATGTAGTTTGCAGAAACACCCCATATGTGGTCCTAAACTACTGTTTGGCCAAACGGTAGGACATAGAAGGAGGGTAACGCCATATGGGTTTTGCAAGGCAGATTTTGTGGGACTGGTTTTGTTTATACCATGTCCCATTTCAAGCCCCCTGTTGCACCCCTAGAATAGAAATTCCAAAAAAGTGACTCCATCTAAGAAAGTACACCCCTCAAGGTATTCAAAACTGGGTTTACAAACTTTGTTAACCCTTTAGGTGTTCCACTAGAGTTAATGGCAGATGGAGAAACAATTTCAGAATTTCGATTTTTGGGAAAAATTTCCATTTTAATCCATTTTTTGAAGTAATAAAGTAAGGGTTAACTGCCAAACAAGACTCAATATGGGTTGCCCTGATTCTGTAGTTTGCAGAAACACCCCATATGTGGTCCTAAACTACTGTTTTGCCAAACGGTAGGACATAGAAGGAGGGGAACGCCATATGGGTTTTGCAAGGCAGATTTTGCGGGACTGGTTTTGTTTATACCATGTCCCATTTCAAGCCCCCTGTTGCACCCCTAGAATAGAAATTCCAAAAAAGTGACTCCATCTAAGAAAGTACACCCCTCAAGGTATTCAAAACTGGGTTTACAAACTTTGTTAACCCTTTAGGTGTTCCACTAGAGTTAATGGCAGATGGAGAAACAATTTCAGAATTTCAATTTTGGGAAAAATTTCCATTTTAATCCATTTTCAAGTAATAAAGTAAGGGTTAACTGCCAAACAAGACTCAATATGGGTTGCCCTGATTCTGTAGTTTGCAGAAACACCCCATATGTGGTCCTAAACTACTGTTTGGCCAAACGGTAGGACATAGAAGGAGGAACGCCATATGGGTTTTGCAAGGCAGATTTTGCGGGACTGGTTTTGTTTATACCATGTCCCATTTCAAGCCCCCTGTTGCACCCCTAGAATAGAAATTCCAAAAAAGTGACTCCATCTAAGAAAGTACACCCCTCAAGGTATTCAAAACTGGGTTTACAAACTTTGTTAACCCTTTAGGTGTTCCACTAGAGTTAATGGCAGATGGAGAAACAATTTCAGAATTTCAATTTTTGGGAAAAATTTCCATTTTAACCCTTACTTTAGTACTGGACAAAATGGGTTAACTGCCAAACAAGACTCAATATGGGTTGCCCTGATTCTGTAGTTTGCAGAAACACCAACTATGTGGTCCTAAACTACTATTTGGCTAAACGGCAGGACATAGAAGAAGGGGAACGCCATATGGTTTTTGGAAGGCAGATTTTGCAGGACTGGTTTATTTACACCATGTACCCTTTCAAGACCCCTGCTGCACCCCTTGAGTAGAAACTCCATAAAAGTGACCCCATCTAGGAAACTACAGGATATGGTGATTGTTGTTTTGGTACTATTTTAGGATAAATATGATTTTTGGTTGCTCTATATTACACTTTTTTGAGGAAAGATAACAAAAAAATTTAATTTTAAAATTGTTTCTACATTCGCCATTGAGTTTTGTGGAACACCTAAAGGGTTAATACAGTTTGTAAAGTATTTTTTAAATACCTTGAGGGGTGTAGTTTCTTATATGGGGTCACTTTTTTGGAGTTTCTAGTCTAGGCTACATCAGGGGGAGCTTCTAATGGGACATGGTGTAAATAAACCAATCCATCAAAATCTGCCTTCAAGAAACCATATGGCGTTCCCTTCGTTCTATGCCCTGCCTTGTGGCTATATATCCATTTAAGACCACATATGGGGTGTGTCTGCAAACTACAGAATTAGGGCAATAAATTTTTAGTTTTGTTTGGCTGTTAACCCTTGCTTTATTACCGGAAAAATTGATTGAAATGGAAATTTTGCCCAAAAAATTGTGTTTTTCCACTTTTTTTTTTTTTTTTATGCTGTTCATCCGGGGGGGTTGGGTTAAATGTTATTTTTATAGGGCAGATTGTTACGGACGTGGAGATACCTAATATGTCTACTTTTTATAATTTGTTTAGATTTTACACTATATTATCAGTTGAGGAACACAAATTAAATAATTTTAGTATCTCAATATCTTGGGAGCTACATTTCTTTTTTTTGGTTGGATGACTGTCTAATATAGGGGCTCATTTTTTGCGGGATGAGATGGCGGTTTTATTGGCACTATTTGGGGGTGCATATGACTTTTTGATCGCTCGCTATAACACTTTTTTGATGTTAGGTGACAAAAAATGGCTTTTTTTTACACAGTTTTTATTTTATTTTTTAACCCTGTTCATCCGGGGGGGTTGGGTTAAATGTTATTTTTATAGGGCAAATTGTTACGGACGCGGCGATACTTAATATGTCTACTTCATGTAAAATCTAAACAAATTATACTATATCATCATTTGAGGAACAAAAAAAATTATTTTAGTATCTCCATAGCCTGGGAGCTAATTTTTTATTTTTTTGGGTTGGGCGACTATCTAATTTAGGGGCTCATTTTTTGCGGGATGAGATGGCGGTTTGATTGGCACTATTTGGGGGTGCATATGACTTTTTAATGGCTTTTTATTACACTTTTTGGGATCCAAGGTGAAAATAAAAATGGCTTTTTTAGTTTATAGTTTTTATTCGATTTTTTTGGACGGCATTTATCGAAGGGCTAGTTTATGGGGTATATTTATAGACAAGTTTTTTACGTACGCGGCGATGCCCAATATGTATGGCTCTCATACTTTGGAGACACTAAGCAGGCATCCTCAAACTGCGGCCCTCCAGATGTAAAAATACAATTCCCACTGTAGGTTGTCTGGGCATGCTGGGAGTTGTAGTTTTACAACATCTGGAGGGCCGCAGTTTGAGGATGCCTGCACTAAAACTAATATTTTTGTGACAAAAATTTGTTCCAGTGTCTCCAAAGTCTGAGAGCCATAGTTTTTTATGTTCTCTAGGGGACTGTCGGGAATTATAAAAATGTAGTACTCCATGGAAGTGTGATACTCCTGAAGCAATTGATAACGCAGAGGCCCGGATGATCGGGGCAAGTGTCACACTGAGTGGTGGTGTCTTTCCGTATCCCCTCCTGTGACACACTCTGCATCTTTTTGGGTTCGTCCCTTCTTTCCAGTATGGGGGACCACACCTGGAAAATGTTGGCCAGGGACGATCCGGGCCCCTCCAATTCCGAGGTACTCCGACCTGCTCTTTCCCGGTCTGAAAAGATCAGGTCCTTGAGGACTGCCTCATAGAACTGGAGGAAAGTCTCTGTGCTGCCAGCGCTTCGAGATAGTACAAAAGCGTTGTACATGGCAACCTGTACCATGTAGACCGCAACCTTTTTGTACCATGCCCGGGTTTTCCGCATGGCATTATATGGTTTAAGGACTTGATCAGATAGATCAACTCCTCCCATATACCGATTGTAGTCGACGATACAATCGGGCTTGAGGACCGTTGCCGTGGTACCTCGCACAGAGACTGGGGTGGTGCCGTTACCATGGATTGTGGTCAGGATAAGGACATCCCTCTTGTCCTTATACCTGACCAACAACAGGTTGTCGCTGGTAAGGGCACGGGTCTCACCCCTGGGGATAGGTACCTGGAGGAGGGAGGTAGGGAGGCTGCGCTGATTTTTCCGCACGGTCCCACAAGCGAACGTGGATCTGGCGGCAAGGGACCTGAACAAGGGAATACTGGTATAAAAGTTATCCACGTACAGGTGGTAACCCTTATCCAGCAGTGGGTGCACAAGGTCCCACACGAGTTTCCCGCTAACACCCAGAGTGGGGGGACATTCTGGGGGTTGAATACGGGAATCTCGTCCCTCGTAAACACGAAATTTGTAAGTGTACCCTGAGGTACTCTCAAAAATTTTGTACATTTTCACGCCATACCTCGCTCGCTTAGTGGGAATGTATTGGCGGAAACTGAGTCTCCCCTTGAACGCAACGAGAGACTCATCAACCGCGACCTCCCTTCCAGGTACGTAGGCCTCTGCAAACTTGGCCCCGAAATGATCGATGATCGGCCGTATCTTATACAGCCGGTCATAGGCAGGATCACCTTGGGGGGGACATGCTGCATTATCTGCATAATGCAGGCATTTCCGGATGGCCTCGAATCTGGGACGCGTCATGGCCATACTGTACAGTGGGGTCTGACAGAGGACGTCCCCACTCCAGTAATGCCTGACACTGGGTTTTTGCACTAGACCCATGTGCAGCACGAGGCCCCAAAACGTCCTCAACTCGGCTGCACTGACTGGCGTCCAGCCACCGGGTCTAGCCAAAAAGGAGCCTGGGTGCTGAGCGACGAACTGTTGGGCATACAGATTCGTCTGCTCCACCATCAGATTCACCAGTGGGTCACTGAAAAAAAAACTAAAAAAGTCTATTTCAGTGAACCCCACTGTGGGAATCTGGATTCCAGGATTGCCAACAATATCCGGAATCGCAGGCTCATAGTCCACTGGGGACACCAGCCAAGTTCACCGGTGGGGGCTTGGGTAGGTAGGAAACCAGTACGAACCCCAGGGCTGCTCGTACTGGTGTGGGCCACGGGTTCCCTAGCATGTGGGGGCCCTGGCTCCGCCTGGCGGCGTCTCCGCCGCCTTGGGGGCTCATCATCATCAGATGATGATGAGGAGGATGCGGATGAAAGGAGGAACGTGGGGTCATCCTCATCCTCACTGGCGCTCTCGGTGTCGGAGAGCATCTGGGCATATGCCTCCTCCGCCGAGAACATCCGGCGGGCCATGGGTATGTGTGTGCGTGTATGTGCGTGTGTGACAAACTTTATTGTATGTGCGTGTGTGTGGGGGCGGGTGTTCACGTACTAATAATAAGAAAAAAATTGACAAGTGTTAGAAAAAAAAAAATTAAGTTCTAACTAGCTGATGAACCGTCCGGCACTGATCAGCGGTGGGGTAGGCGATGCGCTAACGGTGGCCGGATGCTAAAAGTGCCGACCACAGTAAGCGCACGAACAAAAAAAGAAAAAAAGTGGTGGTGGAGTGTGGGGGGGGGGGGAGGGGTTAACGGGTCAGCACCCCTGGGTGGGTTTAGGGTCTCACAGCAAAGTGCTGTGGACCCCAACCACCACAAGCAGCACTGAAATAAAATAAAAACTTTTTTACTAAACACTAACTATCCCTTCTAGCCCTGCCTAAGATACCTCTCCCTCGCTGACCCTAACCCACCTGATGGCGGATGACCCCCCTCGGCGTTGTGACAGGATGCCCGCTGAATGATTTCAGCGGACATCCTGTTACTATTAACCCCTGCCGTGCCGCACTTGCATTTTAAAGATATGACGTACCGTTACGTCATGGGTCCTTAAGGACCCTGAAACCATGACGTACCGGTACGTCATGCGTCCTTAAGGGGTTAGTATCGCCGCGTCCGTAAAAACCTGCTCTATAAAAATACAGATGTAGCAGGGGTAAGACTCCAACCCTTAACTCAAATTTCATTATCTCATCGCATTATCTTGAAACAAAAGCCATTGAGAAGCAATTGTTTCACTAGTTTAGTTAACTAAACTGAAGTTAACCAATCTCAGAAAACAGGAGTCTTAACCCTGCTAATCCGTATCACTTGATCTAACCCCTCAGGTAAATACCGTAATAAAAAAATCTGTGAAAAAAAAAACATTTTTTGTCACTTCACATCACAAAAAGTGTAATAGCAAGCGATCAAAAAGTTATATGCCTCCCAAAATAGGGCCAATCAAACTGTCATCTTATCCTGCAAAAAATGAGCCAATACATAGGACAATCACCCCAAAAAATAAAAAAATAAGTCTCTCAGACTATGGAGACATTAAAACATGATTTTTTTTGTTTAAAATATTATATTATTGTGTAAAACTTTAATAAATAAATAAAAAGTATACATATTATGTATCGCCGTGTCCGCAACAACATGCTCTATAAAAATAACACATGACACATTTGGAGTTTCTACTGTAGGGGTGCATCAGGGGGGCTTCAAATGGGACATGGTGTAAACAAACCAGTCCAGCAAACTCTGCCTTCCAAAAACCACATGGCGCTCCTTTCCTTCTGCGCCCTACCTAGTGCCCGTACAGTAGTTTATAACCACATATGGGGACTACAGATTCAGGGCAATAAATATTGAGTTTTGCTTGTCTGTTAGCCCTTGCTTTGTTACTGTAAAAAATGGATTAAAATGGAAAATGTGCCAAAAAAAATTGAAATTCTGAAATTTTATCTCCATTTGCTATTAACTCTTGTGGAACATCTAAAGAGTTAACAAAGTTTGTAAAATCAGTTTTTAATACCTTGAAGGGTGTAGTTTCTAGAATGGGGTCATTTTTGGGTGGTTTCTATTATGTAAGCCTCACAAAGTGACTTCAGACCTGAACTGGTCCTTAACCAGCTCTGGACCGCCTAACGCACGGATGCGTCCAGGCGGCGGCTGGTTTACTCCTCCTGGACGCATCCGTACGTCATCTCGCGAGACGCGAGATTTGCTGTGAACGAGCGTGCGCGTGCGCGTTCACAGCAGCGCACAGCTCGGCAGTTATACTACAGCCTGCCAACGATGATCAATCGCTGGCAGGCTGTAGATGTAAAATACATCGCATCAAACATTTATATATCAGACGCTGTTTTGTTAACAGCGTCTGATATACCTGCTACCTGGTCCTCTGGTGGTCCCATTTTCTGGGATCGACCACCAGAGGACCAGGTAACTATGTAAAGTAGCACCAAGCACCACACTACACCCCTCCCTGTCACTTATTAACCCCTTATTAACCCCTGATCACCCCATATAGACTCGCTGATCACCCCCCTATCATTAATCACCCCCCCCCCCCCCGTATGGCTCCATTCAGACATCCATATGTGTTTTCCGCAAAACACGGACACCGGCAATGTGCTTTCCGCATTTTGCAGATCCGCACATTGCCAGAACTATATAGAAAATGCCTTTTCTTGTCCGCAATTGCGGACAAGAATAGGACATGTTCTATATTTTTGCGGAACGGAAGTGCAGACCCGGAAGTGGGGATCCGCAAATTCCAGATCCGAGCGGGACAAAGTCTGTCCCCATAGAAATGAATGGGTCCGCAATTTCGTTCCGCAAACAGAATTGTGGACGTGTGAATGGGGCCTAAGGGTCCCTTATCACCGCCAGTTAGTTAGCTACTTGTTAGGTAGCTATCGCCCAGCCAACAGCACCGCAGTCACTGATTTTGGCAGAGATTTTTTCATCCACATTGATCGATGCGAATGAAGAAATCTGTGCCGTTAATTTTTTTTTTTTTCAGCCCAGAGGCTGAACGGAAAAAATAAATCTCATTACCCGTTAAATATAAGGAGAATCGCAGAAACTGCTAATGCTGGCCATACATGTAATGATTGCGGAGACCCTCAAATGCCAAGGCAGTACAAACACCTCACATGTGACCCCATTTTAGAAAGAAGACACCCCAAGGTATTCCGTGAGGGGTATGGTGAGTTCATATAAAATTTTATTTTTTGTCACAAGTTAGGGGAATATGAGACTTTGTAAAAAAAAAAAAAAAAAGAAAAAAATATATAAATTTCTGCTAACTTGTGCAAAAAAATAAAAGTTCTGTGAACTCGCCATGCCCCTCACGGAATACCTTGGGGTGTCTTCTTTCCAAAATGGGGTCACATGTGGGGTATTTATACTGCCCTGACATTTTAGGGGCCCTAAAGCGTGAGAATCCAAATGCGTAAAAATGCCCTGTGAAATCCTAAAGGTACTCATTTGAATTTGGGCCCCTTTGCGCACCCAGGCTGCAAAAAAGTGTCACAAATGTGGTATCGCCGTACTCAGGAGAAGTAGAGCAATGTGTTTTGGGGTGTATTTTTATATCTCTGTAAATTGACAACTTTGTATATTTTTTTAAAAGTGTCATTTACAGAGATATTTCTCTCACCCAGCATGGGTATATGTAAAAATACACCCCAAAACACATTGCCCTACTTCTCCTGAGTACGGGGATAACACATGAGTGACACTTTTTTGCAGCCAAGATGCGCAAAGGGGCCCTAATTCCAATGAGTACCTTTAGGATTTCACAGGGCATTTTTGCGCATTTAGATTCTCACGCTTTAGGGCAGTATAAATTCCCCACAAGTGACCCCATTTTGGAAAGAAGACACCCCAAGGTATTCCGTGAGGGGCATGGCAAGTTGACATAATTATTTTTTTTTGGCACAAGTTAGAGAGAGAAATATCTCTGTAAATTGACAACTTTGTATAATTTTTTTTAAAAAAGTTGTCATTTACAAAGATATTTCTCTCACCCAGCATGGGTATATGTAAAAATACACCCCAAAACACATTGCCCTACTTCTCCTGAGTACGGTCATACCACATGAGTTACACTTTTTTGCAGCCTGGGTGCGCAAAGGGGCCCAAATTCCAACGAGTACCTTTACCCTGGGAACACACCTGAGTGTTTTTCAGCGCATTCAAACGCGCTGTAAAACGCACAACATGGGGAAAGCCATGCTTCCCTATGGGCATGGTTCACATTTGGGCGTTTTAAACACCCAAAAGAAGCTCATGCTGAAGCGACAGCGTTTGGCGTTTTTCAGCGCGTTCAAACGCGCTGTAAAACGCCCAAATGTGAACCATGCCCATAGGGAAGCATGGCTTTCCACATGTTGTGCATTTTACAGCGCGTTTGAACGCGCTGAAAAACGCTTAGGTGTGTTCCCAGGGTTAGGCTTTACAGGGATGCTCACAATTTAGCCCCGCCCAAAATGCCAGAACAGTAAACACACCCCACAAATGACCCCATTTCGGAAAGTAGACACCCCAAGGTATTCACTGAGGGGCACAGAGAGTCCGTGGGAGATTTTTTTTTTTTTTTTGCCAGAAGTTAGCAGAAATGGAAACTTTATTATATTTTTTTTTCCTCAGAAAGTGTCATTTTCCGCTAACTTGTGAAAAAAAATGAAATGATACATGAACTCACCATGCCACTCCGCAAATACTTTGGGGTGTCTTCTTTCTAAAATGGTGTCATTTGGGGGGTATTTATACTATCCTGGCATTCTAGCACCTGAAGAAACATGACAGGTGCTCAGAAAGTCAGAGCTGCTTCAAAATGCGGAAATTCACTTTTTTGCACCATAGTTTGTAAACGCTATAACTTTTACCCAAACCAATAAATATACACTTATTGGATTTTTTTTTATCAAAGACATGTAGAACAATAAATTTAGAGAAACAATGATATAGAAATCTATTTATTTTTTTTTAAATTCCAACAGAAATTGAAAAATGTCATTTTTTTGCAAAAATTCCGGTCATTTTTGATTAATATTAAAAAAAGTTAAAATGTCAGCAGCAATGAAATAGCACCAAATGAAAGCTCTATTAGTGAGAAGAAAAGGAGGTAAAATTCATTTGGTGGTAATTGTATGACGGAGCAATAAACGGTGAAAGCAGTGTAGTGCAGAATTGTAAAAAGTGGTCTGGGCGGGCTGATGTGGTTATAAAGTGGGTTTTGAAAAATTCCAGAAAAATTTAAAGATTTGCTTCTAAGCTTCTAAGCCTTGTAATGTCCCCTAGAATGGTATCAATGAAAAGTTCAGATCACCCCACAAAAAAATTAACCCTCACACAGCTCCGTACACATAACAAAAAAAAGTTATAGCGCTAATTTTTTTCAGTATTAAAATTCATTAAAAACTATACATATGTGGTATCACAGTAATCGTACTGAACTGGAGAATGAAAGTAAAAGTTCAGTTTTACCTTATGCAGAACCATAAAACTGTTGCAGAATGACATTTTTTTCCAATTTTACCCCATTGGGTATTTTTTTTTCAACTGCCCACTACATTGTAAGTAGAGTTGAGCGAACACCTGGAAGTTCGGGTTCGGCCGAACTTCGTCGCAAAGTTCGAGTTCGGGACCCGAACTTGACCCCGAACCCCTTGGAAGTCAATGGGGACCCGAACTTTGGGGAACTAAAATGGCTCTAAAAGAGTAATGGAAAGGGCTAGGGGACTGCAAAAGGCAGCAAGATGTGGGTAAGAGCTGGACAATTGCCATGCAAACAAATGTGGCTAGGGAAATGACTTAAAATAAAATAAATAAAATCTTGAACTAGGAGGAGGAGGTCCATATGGAGTAGGAGGTTGAGGAGGCGGTGTACATGGCGGTGTAGGTGGCTGTGGCGGTGTAGGTGGAAGCAGCAGTGGAGGAGGTAGACCACAAAACATTGTGGAATATATAAAATAAAACAAAGAGAAAGTGCGTTGCAGTATAACAATGGCTGTGTGAGGCCGGTATCCATGTCAATTCTTCGCAAGGTATGGACAAGTCCTGTGGGATCCATGCCTGGTTCATATTAATGAACGTGAGCTTGTCCACATTGGCTGTGGATAGGCGGCTGCACTTAGCTGTGATAACGCCCCCTGCCATGCTAAATTCACGTTCAGACAATACCCTGGCTGCAGGGCAGACCAGCACCTCCAAGGCGTAAAGGGCAAGCTCAGGCCATGTGCCCAATTTGGAGACCTAGAAGTTGAATGGGACAGACCCATCAGTCAATAAGTGTAGGCGTGTGCACACATACTGCTCCACCATATTGCTGAAATGCTGCCTCCTGCTAAGACGTTGCATATCAGCTGGTGGTGCTGGTTGTTGTGGCGTGGTGACAACGCTTTTCCACATTTCAGCCATGCTACCCTGCCTTCTGAGGTGCTGGCATTGCGCTGGTTGCATTGGCGACCTCTTTCTCCTCCTCTGCCTTCGCCTTGTGCCTTCACTGAGCCACCGCTGTCGGTGGGAATGCCATCAGCAAAGCGTCTACCAGTGTGCGCTTGTAGTCGCGCATCTTCCGATCCCGTTTCAGTGAGGGAATTAAGGATAGCACGTTGTCCTTGTAATGGGGATCCAGCAGGGTGGCCACCCAGTAATCAGCACAAGTAAGAATGGGGGCAACTTGGTGGTCGTTGCGCAGGTACTGCAGAATGTAGTCGCTCATGTGTGCCAGGCTGCCCAGAGGCAACGACAAGCTGTCTTCGGTGGGAGGTGTATCGTCTGTGTCCTCGGTATCCCCCCAGCCAGGCTGCAGTGATGGCCCTGAGCTGTTTTGGGTGCCACCCTGCGGTGAACACGGTTCCTCCTCATCCTCCCCCTCCTCCTCATCCTCCAGAACTGTGCCCTGGCTGGACAATTGTGTACCTGGCCTCTGCTGTTGCAGGAACCCAGCCTCTGTGCCACTTATAAATGACTGGCCTGATAACCGTGGAAATGATCCCTCTTCCTCCTTGCCACATCCTCTTCCATCATCGCCCAAAATGTTTTTTCAAGGAGACATAGAAGTGGCATAGAACGGCGTCATCAGCACTGGCCATGTTGGTGGAGTAGTCGAAACAGCGCTACAAGGCACAGAGGTCTTGCATGGAGGACCACTCAGTGGTGGTGAAGTGGTGCTGTTCCGCAGAGCGACTTACCCGTTCGTGCTGCAGCTGAAACTCCACTATGGCCTGCTGCTGCTCACACAGTCTCTCCAGCATGTGCAAGGTGGAGTTCCACTTTGTGGGCACGTCACATATTAGGCGGTGAGCGGTAAGGCCGAAGTTACGCTGCAGAGAAGACAGGTGAGCAGCAGCAGGGTGAGAACGCCGAAAGCACGCACAGACAGCCCTGCACGTTCTGCAGCAGCTCTGACATATCCGGGTAGTTGTTCAGGAATTACTGCACCACCAAATTCAGCAGATATGCTAGGCAAGAGATGTGCGTCAAACCGGCTAGGCCCAGAGCTGCTACGACATTTCGCCCATTATCGCACACTACCAGGCCGGGCTTGAGGCTCAGTGGCACCATCCACAGCTCCTGCGCGGTGTGGGGTTTATCCCCCAGACAGATGAGTTTCAAAACTGCCTGCTGTCTTTTTCCCCTGGCTGTGCTGAAGTTGGTGGTGAAGGTGTTACGCTGACCGAATGAGATGTTAGAGGAGTAAGAGGAGTAGGAGGAGGAGGCAACAGGAGGCAAAGAGAAATGCCCTGCAATCCTCGGTGGCGGAAGGATACGTGCCAAACAGCTATCCGCCTCAGGCCCAGCTGTCACTGCATTTACCCAGTGTGCTGTTCGGGAGATATATCGTCCCTGCACATGCTTACTGGTCCAAGTAGCGATAGTTATGTGGACCTTGCCACACATGGCGTTGCGCAGTGCACACCTTATTTTGTCCCCCACTTGTTTGTGCAGGTAAGGGATGGCTCGCGTGGAAAAGTCGTGGCGACTGGGAACGAGGTACTGTGGGACAGCCAACACCATAAGGTTTTTAAAAGTCTCAGTCTCCACTAGACAGAATGACAGCATTTCAAAGGCCAAGAATTTTGAAATGCTGGCATTCAGGGCCAAGGATCGCGGGTGGGTAGGGGGGTACTTCCTCTTTCGCTCCATTGTTTGGAAGATGAACAGCTGAACGCTGCCATGGGACATTGTGGTTCTGCTTGTTAAAGGTGACTGACGTGGTGGCGTTGCTGATACATCCTCTGTTTGTGGGGTGGCCAGTGCCACTGTCACTCCAGGGGTGGAGGAAGAGGCCGAGACTGCAGCAAATGAGGGAGCAGAAGGAGCCTGAGACCTTTCTTGGTTTTGGAAGTGTTTACTCTACTGCAGCTCATGCTTTGCACTTAGATGCCTGGTTATGCAGATTGTGCTCAGGTTTAGAACGTTTATGCCTCGCTTCAGGCTCTGATTGCACACTGTGCAAACCACTTGTGTCTTGTCGTCTGCTGAAGAACTTCCACGCAACTCCTTGGAGCTGGCTTTGTTGTGTCGGGTCCCGGGGTGCAGTGGGCAGTAGCAGGCGTACTGTCTAGGGGACGGCCGCTCTGCCTTTGCACCCTGCTTCATCTTTTGTTGTGCTGGTGGCTCTGTGCAACCACCGCCTCTCCCTCCGAACTGCGCAGGTCACTCACATGACCTTGATTCCATGTGAGGTCTAGGACCTCATCATCCTTCACATCATCTTCCACCCAGTCTTCACCCCTGCCCTCTTTGTCGGTTTGCACACTGCAGAAAGCCTCAGCAGTTGGCACCTGTGTTTCGTCATCATCAGAGACGTGCTGCGGTAGTCTTCCCATGTCCTCATCGGTGCACTCAATCTCTTCCACTTCTGGGGCGGGGCTAGGTGGATGGCCCTGGGAAACCTTGCCAGCAGAGTCATCAAAAAGCATAAGAGACTGCTGCATGACTTGGGGCTCAGACAGTTTGGCTGATTTGCAAGGGGCTGAGGTGCTAGATAGATGCCCATGGCCTGCAGGTGCCAACTCTGAGCTTTCAGCAGTGGACCGGGTGGGAGACAATTTGAAGGTACTGGACGCACTGTCAGCTACCCAATCCACTAGCAACTGTACTTGTTCTGGCCTCACCATTCGTAGAGTGGCATTCCTGCCTACCTTATAACGCTGAAGGCTCTGTCGTCTACGCGCACCTGAGTAAGGTGTTTTATTTGGGCGTGTAGCTGGCACAGATCTACCACGTCCTCTCCCTGCAACAGGAGCTCCACCAACACCAGCAGCACCACGACCAGGGCCACTTCCCATATTTGACGCTCTCCTCATGTTTTGCGGTCACCCACCGAAGTAACAGATGTTTTTACAAAATTTAGTTCTGTGTCAGCAATGCAGAGCATGGGTCTTTCACCAGCAAAACTGGGTTAATATCACCTACCAATGGAACAGACGATTTTTTGAAATTTAGGTCCCTTTCACCTATGCAGAGCAGAGTTTTGTATACGCCAAAAATGGTAAAATTACACCCAAGAATGTAACAGATGATTTTTAGAAATATAGGTCCCTGTCACCTATGCAGAGCAGGGTTTGTATATGGCAAAACTGGGTTAATGTCACCCACCAATGTAACAGAGGATTTTTAGAAATATAGGTCGCTGTCACGTTTGCAGAGCAGGGGTTTGTATATGGAAAAAATGGTAAAATGTCACCCAAGAATGTAACAGAGGATTTCTAGAAATATAGGTCCCTGTCAGCTATGCAGAGCAGGAGTTTGTATACAGCAAAAATGGGTTAATGTCACCCACCAATGGAACAGACAATTTTTTATAAATATAGGTCCCTGTCACCTATGCAGAGCAGGGGTTTGTATACAGCAAAACTGGGTTAATGTCACCCACCAATAAAACAGACGACCTTTAGAAATGTAGGTCCCTGTCATCTATGCAGAGCAGGGGTTTGTATACTGCAAAAATTGTTCAATGTCAACCACCAATTTAATAGACCAATTGTAGAAATTTATTTCCCTGTCACCTGTGCAGAGCAGTTGGTTGTATACTGCAAAACTGGGTTAATGTCACCCAACAATGTAAAAGACGAATTTTTGAAAATTATTGCCCTGTCTGCTATGTAGAGCAGGGGTATAAAACAGCCAAAAATGGGTTAATGTCACCCAACAATGGAACAGACGAATTTTTGAAAATTATTACCCTGTCTGCTATGTATAGCAGAGGTATAAAACAGCAAAAAATTAGTTAATGTCACCCAACAATTGAACAGACAAATTTTCGAAAATTATTACCCTGTCTGCTATGTAGAGCAGGGGTATAAAACAGCAAAAAATTAGTTAATGTCACCCAGCAATGGAACAGACGAATTTTTGAAAATGATTGCTCTGTCTGCTATGCAGTGCATGCTGCAAAGGTACTTTATGGCCCCAAAAAATTTGTTTTTTCGCACACAATTAAACAGATGAGTGTATTTCTTTCCCTGTCAGAAATGCAGCGCAGGCCGCAATTGTACTATCTAGTGCAAAAAGTGTGCTAACAATTAAACAGATGAATTCAAGTGTATTCTTTCACTGTCAGAAATGCAGCGCAGGCCGCAAATGTAGTGCAAAAAGTGTGCTTTTTTTTTACCAAAAATGTAAATACAGTATTTAACTGTTTTATTGGACTGTCATAAATGCAGCACAGTCTGCAAATGTACTATCTGGCACAAAAAGTGTGTTTTTTTAAACCAAAAATGTAAATGCAGTATTTACTGGTTTTATTTGACTGTCAAATATGCAGTGTCAGTGTCAGTGTCAGAAAGAGAAAAAATCGCTTTAGGTCACACAAATATGTGACAGACTAATGTAATTGAATTATTTTCACTGCCAGGTATGCACTGCAGGCCGTAGGGGTACTTAACCGCCAAAAAAAGGGAATTTGTCCCCCTAGAATCTAACAGATGGATTTAATGAATAGATTTTCCCTGTCAGATATTCAGCACAGGGGTAGTTCACATAAAAAGTGGGAATAGTTTGGTTCGCTCAACCCTAATCGTAAGCAATATTAAATGGAATTAGAAAACGCAACTTTTCTGGCAAAAAACAAGCCCTCATACAGCTATTGAAGGAATATGCTGTCTTAAACTTTGTGTAAGAACATTCTGTCATAACCAGAATATTTTGGGGAGCCGAGTATCTAACAATTCCTTATCTTGTCCGTGTCAGCTAGTACGTGGAGCATGAAGGCCAGGATGTAACTGGGGAAAGTATGTTGTATAACAGTATGTGTCTCATTATGATTGGAAGCTATATTGCTTGGAAAAAGATGATTGAATAATGAAAGGGCATATAATGTTCTATATAAGCTGGAACCTTATTATCAATAAACAGAGTGATTTTGATCATATTATGTGTAGTGTCTGATATGGTCATTCACTCTCCTGGCGCCAGAAAAGACTTAAACCAAGCTGATTCATCTAGTCATCTGTAATTATCATCCTATCAATTTGGGGGCTCGTCCGGGATCGAGAGGTCGTCCCCTGCCCGATCCGAGGGCACCGGCCACGTCTCGATCTACAATAGTAAGTACGGATGAACCCTATTTTAGACTAGAGAGCTACAGAAGCTGTGTCAGGGACACACATAACACAACTCAGGGAGTTGTGCATAGATACAAAGACGGGAGTGCACTCCAAAATACCGCTGTTTAGGGAACAGGGAAGTCAAAGCTTGGATTAACTCTTACATGTCAAATATGCATAGATGTTATAAGATCTTGTAGAAGTATAAGATTATCTGTTTGTATGAACTGCAGACTGGGTGGTAAGTGCACAGTCACTCTTCATTGTTATTAATACTCCAGAAGGAGTCACCCCAACTTTCACACAGGTCACATCACACTGGAAAGACACGCCTATCATCTTACTTAAAGTAGCAGGAAGAAAAACAGGGTTTATGATAGACAGCAGTGCCACTTCTAGTGTGTTAAACAAAGATTTGTACAAGGGACCTTTGAGAGAGTCGGACCCCAATATGGGAATTAACGGGGTTTTAACTAAGACATACAAAACAAAAGCACTCCCGATAGAGACAGTGGACGGTGAGTACATCACGGACCACACATTCAGCATCATTCCAGATTGTCCGGTCAGCTTATTAGGAAGAGACCTCTTTGTGAAACTTGACTTAAGGGTGACAGGAGAAAATGATGGGCTCAGCATTCAATCAACAACGATGCCAATAATAGCCCCAGTCTCTTACACATTTGTGAATCTTCAGGACTGCCCAGAATTAAAGGACATAGACCCTAACCTATGGTCACAAGGTGATTATGACCCAGGACTGATAGACTGTACACCATTTGAGGCAACTCTCAAGGAAGGGGCCACACCTGTCTACCAGAAACAATACCTGCTCCCAAAACACAAAATTGAGGGCTTACAGCCAATGATTGAAGAATTTAAAAAAAAAAGGAATTCTGGAGTGATTTCACCCTACAGCACCCCTATCAATCCTGTGAGAAAGGCAGATGGTGTTACCCGCTTTGTACAGGATTTGAGGGCAATCAACAATCTCATTGTACCCATTGCACCCGTAGTTCCAGACATCACGGCCCTCTTATCCTCAATCTCCGCAGAAGCCGCCTGGTTTAGTGTTTTTGATTTGAAGAATTCCTTCTTCTCAATCTCAGTTGGTAAGAGTACCAGACTACTTTTAGCTTTTTTCTTTGAGGGGCGGCAGCTAACTGGGGCCGGATTCCACAGGGATATGCTGATTCACCAGTTGTGTACAGCATTGTCCTCCAAGCCACTTTGAAACTATGGCACTCCCCCCCCTAGGTTCGGTGCTGATACAATATGTGGACGATTTGTTACTGTGCAGTATGTCAGAGAAGGCCAATGTTACTGATGGTGTATCTTTGTTAAAATGATTATCAGAATGTGGACACAAGAAAATGCAATGGTGTAAAAAGCAAGTTGAGTACTTAGGCTTTGTCCTCACAGAAGGTGAAAGGCAGATCAGTCCAGAGCGAGTCCAGTCTGTAGCGGGACTGGTCACCCTGCACACCAAGAAGGAAATGTTGTCCTTCCTTGGTATGATAAATTATTGCAGACAATGGATCCCTGACTGTTCCTACTATGATAATATCCTGAGGCAAGCCACTCTGGAAGACAAAACAGCGCTCATAAGATGGTCTGAGGAAATGTTGAATGCTTTTGATATGTTAAAATGTTCTCTGATGTGTAGCCCAGGATTGGGCCTCCCTGACTATAAACTGCCGTTCCACATGTTTGCGCGCCAAAATTGCCATGGCGGGGGTGCTAACACAAGAACATGGAGGAAAGCGTCCTTGTACTTTTTTCTCAAAGATAATGCCGGTATGCGTACAAGGCATGCCGGCATGTCTGCGTACTCTTGTGGCTTGTGCTATGATGGTGGAGCTCGCAACCCCCCTCACACTGGGGTACCCCACCATCCTACACACAACTCATGATGTAGTGGGGTTACTACGAGGCATACATACCCAACACATGTCAGCCCAGCGACTGTCAGGATATGAGATACTCTTGTTAAGTGACCCTTCCTTACAAATCAAATATGCCCCACATTCCGCAGGGCCAGCACCGATATTGAATGCACTCATAAGGCTAAAAGGAGAAGAAGACGCCCTGCCCGACGCACATGACTGCCTCAAAGTGTTAGAGTATTAGACTTCCCCCAGAATGGATTTGTCAGCGACGCCTGTGACAGGGGCACCTAAAGTATTTGTTGACGGCTCATGCTCACGCCCACTCGATACTATCTTCTGCGCAGCCTATGCCATAGTCATGTTACCCGACATAGTGTTAAAAGCAAGACCAATACATGTCCAATCAGCCGAGGCTGCCGAACTAATTGCACTTACCAGAGCATGTATCCTAAATACAGACAAACCAGTCACAATATACACAGACAGTAGATATGCACATGGGGTAGTGTGGGATCATGGAGTAATATGGCAAAGGTGGGGGTTCACTGCTGCAGATGGGAAGAAGATCTCTCATTCACTCCTCATTGATGATCTTTTAGCTGCCCTTAAACTAGTGTCTAGCCTGGCCATAGTACATTGCAAGGCACACACACAGGGCAAGAATAGAGTGTCCCAGGGCAATGCTTTAGCTGACAAGATAGCGAAACAAGTTGTGAAAGAAAACCCCACTAGGATTCACAAAGATTCATGGGAAATGGCATGCCTCAAACTACCCTCTTTGGACACGGTCCAAATGATCACTGACCTGCAACGATATGCATCACAGGAAGAAGAGAAAGACTGGGTGTACCCTGTGTTGTAGAAAAATCCACAAACTGGATTGATCTGCAAAGAGGGGAAACCCTGTATACCGCAACATAGTGCTGCCCTCTTCATTGCTCATTTTCATAGTGTAGGACACAACAGCATACAAACTACAGGTTTACTCCTTGGTCAAAACTTTTACATCACCAACATGAATAAACTGGTAGCTGATTATATAGGGAGATGTCTTACATGTTTGAGAAACAATCCAAACAGCCCTCTTAAGATCCCACATCAGTGCCTGGACTACCCTACTTCACCTTTTATCTGCAGGTAGACTACACACATATCCCCAAAACAAAGGGTAAACAAGAATATGCATTGGTAATAGTAGACATGTTCTAAAGATGGCCAGAAGTATTCCCCACCAGAGCAGAGGATGCAAAAACAACAGCAAAAATACTCACCCAACAAATTATCCCTAGGTGGGGTTGCCCCTTGGTAATTGAGTCTGACCAAGGCCCATCCTTCACATCTAAACTAAACAAGGAGATAGCCAGGTTACTACAGGTGGACTGGAAATACCATATTCCGTACCACCCACAAAGTTCAGGGGTCATCGAGAGAATGAACAGGACAAAAAAGGACAAGCTCAGGAAAGCCACAGCTGGGACATTTGTGAATTGGAAGCAAGTCCTACCCATAATCCTTGCTGAAATAAAAATTACCCCCAATAAGAGACTAGGACTATCACCTTTTGAAATACTCATGGGAAGACCATTCCCTACCCCATGGGCAAGACACCCCTTAGAAACACAGAAGGGAGACATTGACCAGATTAGGGAGGAATACGTTACTAATCTTATCCGAATCCTTAGCAAAACTGAGGAAAAAGTTGCTTGTAAATCTCCCTCTCTTCCACAGGAACCCACGCACCCTTTCAGGTCCGGTGATATTGTGCTGGTGAAGATACTGAAAAAGGGGAAAAGACCGGGTGAATTTTCCTACAGCGCCCCCACCACTGTCGTGGCAGTAACCAGGACAGCAGTGATGACAGAGCAGTCGCCCACGTGGATCCACGCTACGCGAATAAAATTGGTAGAGAGGAACAAGGGAACCGAGAAGGAACGACAAGAAGGGGTACTAACGGAGGCAGACAGCCTTGACCCTCAACAAGATGACACAGTCGGAGAATTCCTTAAAATGGCTGAGACGTGCAGTTCGGACAATTGCAGCCTTATGCCTCCTAATAACTGTTCTACGATCATGGGATAGACAGATATACCTAACAACAGGATGCAGAGGGGAGGACAATCTGTGGAAGACAAAGGAGAATCTGTGGCTGTACCTGGCCAGGACCCTGAACCTAACTGATTTCTGTCTTCGAACCACCTTGTCTGCATCCAATATTCTAGAAACCTGCCTGGTAGCAGTGCCCACTCCAGTGTCTATATGTACAGGGCTCCTGCGTTTCCAGTGGAATGACACTGATTTAGAATAACATAATGTTAGATATGGACATGTGAATCCTTATTATGTTTGTTATAATTGCTCTACACATAGATATCTACAAGGTAATATGATCAGAATAATTACAGGTCTAGTCACAGCTGCAGAAGTATGCTATAATTTCACTTGTGATGAAAAATTACTACCTCCTTGCATACAAGCAAAGCAATAAAATAAGACCAAACCAGATATTTGCCAACGGGGCATAAGTAGTTGCAAAAAGATGATATCAGTAAGAAATATGCAATGTAATATCACAAAGATAGTGCCATCCTTAGACAAACATGTCCCCCTTCCAACAGGATGGGTGTTAGCATGCGGAAACTTTAGTTACACGTACATACCAGCAAACATTACAGATGGACCCTGCACGATAGCTAGGTTAACATTAGCAATGATACCATTACTTCCTGCAACACGAACACGTTATACACGAGAATCTTCTGTGCAGTTACCAGAAGATTGTAATTATAATGTGAACCTTCTCTCAGAAACAGAGTACTTAAGCCTGGCAATATCAATGGTAGGAGTACCAGGGTTAGCTGCATATAACCACAAGACAATCTCAAGGCTTGCTTTATGGTAAAATAAATAAATGTCACTAGCGCAATCTTGCAGGACATCTGCTAGATTTACAGTCATATAAGAAGGCAATTCTAAAGAATAGGGCAACCATTGATTATCTGCTATTACAACATGGTATAGGGTGCTCTGCTTTTTCAGGTATGTGCTGTTTTAATTTGTCAGATCATTCCCAAGAGATAAAGGATAAGATAGGCCAATTAGAAGAAATAATAAAACACATAAAACAAGATGCTAATCAAGGATGGTGGGATTGGCTTTTTAGCTGGATACCTGACTTTGGTCAAATCCGATATGTATTAGGAGCTGTATTTGCTATCATCGCTATAATGATATGCTTATGTTGCTGTGTACAATGCGTACCCTCGCTTCTTTCCACATGTCAAAGTTTCACTGAAAAGAGGGTGCGCTCAACGTCTTATTACACTCCAGTGCTCACAGGTGAGATGAACAATACCTCACCAAGACCTGAAGGATATACCCCAGAGGCTTATATGGAATACTTAAGAACTTATAGGCAAAAGAGGGGCAAGGAGAACCATATAATATGAATATAAGGTTCTAAGAGGGGATTGAAGGAATATCCTGTCTTGAACTTTGTGTAAGAACATTCTGTCATAACCAGAATGTTTTGGGGAGCTTAGTATCTAACAATTCCTTATCTTGTCCGTGTCAGCTAGTACATGGAGCATGAAGGCCAGGATGTAACTGGGGAAAGTATGTTGTATAACGGTATGTGTCTCATTATGATTGGAAGCTATATTGCTTGGAAAAAGATGATTGAATAATGAAAGGGCGTATATTGTCCTATATAAGCTGGAACCTTATTATCAATAAACAGAGTGATTTTGATCATCATATGTGTCGTGTCTGATATGGTCATTCACTCTCCTGGCGCCAGAAAAGACTTAAACTAAGCTGATTAATCTAGTCATCTGTAATTATCATCCTATCAGCTATGTTAATGGATAATAAAAAAAGTTATGGTCCCAGAAAGGCAGGGAGTGAAAAACGAAAATGCAAAAACAAAAAAACCCTTCTGGAATGAAAGGGTTAATAAAAATAAAGTGTATCCATTTATGACCTTCTATGTGTCATTCGTATTCCACGGACACTGCTCAGATGAAAATTAATTTCCAGAGCATCTCCGACCAGTAGTTGGTGAAAAACTGACCAAACATGCATGCTATCCATGTTATGTCAGTGATTTTTCATGGACCAATGGATCAATAAATCATGGAAACATACACTACTTTGCTGTGTGATGCGGACCAAACACGCCCATTGAAGTCTATGGACTTCAATGGGCGTGTTTGGTCCGCATCACACAGCAAAGTAGTGTATGTTTCCATGATTTATTGATCTGTGAAAAAACACATTAAAATCAATGGGTATGTGTGCTGTCTGTGGAAAATGAGTCCACCCCTCCTATTAAGTAATGGATGACAGGGTCGGTCCTCTGCAGTTTATATGTTGATATCCACGGATACATCTTTTGGACTCATACGTCCCTCCCCCTCCTTTCACCCCCCTTCTCTGTTCTTCTTTCTCCTTTTCTCTATGCTCTCTGATATTACATTTTTTATATCTCCTTTCATATCTCTTATTCATATTTTAATATTCTGGATGGCTGGATTACTTAGATCAGTGATCATAACAATGCCGATCAATGCCGATCTTTGTGTATTCTTGATTGTTTAAAAAAAAACTAAATGTGACAGAGGCTACACTTAAGTATTTCTCATCTTACCACTAGGTGGTAGTAGAGTCCTTCTTTGAACAGCTTTCCCTCTCACAAGTAATTCCCACAAGATGCAGTTTCTGGTAGTTTTATTTATCAAGTTTCAATCAAACTATATAATTTATTATGTCAAAATCCCTGGGTGGAAATGTAGCAACATTAGTGACTAATATAGGGTCAATATTATATTTATTTAGAATCACAAGTTCCTGTCTCATTATTTTTTAACCTAAGTGTTTGCTGCTACTGTTTGGCATTATATGTTGATGTTCACAGTGCTTTCTCATGTGCTATTTTGATGCTGGGTTTTTATGCAGAGTTTGAAGTCAAAACTAGCAGTGGGTAAAAAAAAAGGACATGTAGAATCTTTCATATGCACTTCCCCTGCCTTTACAATATTCTACTGGTATTGGCTTCAAAAATCGAATTACACTTGCCGAATAACACTTACAACCAAAATCTGATGTTAACTGGTATATTTACAAAATGACCTACAGAAAAATGTCCTATGTCATTTAATTGACTCTCCCTGTGATGGCTAACCTCCGGCATTCCAGCTATGGTAAAACTACGACTCCCAAGATGTACACTTGCTTGGCTGTTCTCAGAACTCCATAGAAATGATTGGAGCATGCTGGGAGTCATATTTTCACCACAGCTGGAGTGCCGGAGGTTAACCATCACTGGACTATGCCATCCATTTGTTAAGATTATTAACAGAAAAACTGTAACTGGGGCCAATATAGATACTTGTGGTACACTTAAACCTAGATTATTTATAACTACTTTTTACCTCCGTCCATGAACTAATTTTTCCTATACATAGCTGTATCACCACCCAGGTCATAGAGTAGGGAGAAAAATACTAGATTTTTTTTAAATATATCAGACTCAGCATCAACAACATCTAGTTTTCAACAAATTTCCTCATACAACATACTCACATGAATACCTTTAAAAAACTTACAAAAATGAGAAGTAGTTTTTATTCTATAGTTAAAGGAGTTTTCCAGGACTTTGATTTTGATGACCTTAGGACAGGTCATCAATATCAGTTTGGTGGCGGTCAGACACCTGACACCCCTACAGATAGTCTGCTAGCAGGAGCCACAGCCAACGGTACTAACACAGAGAATGAATAACCAGCACTAAGGCCCCTTTCACATGAGCGAGAATTCCGAGCGGGTGCAATTCGTGATGCGAACGTATTGCGCCCACGCGGAATCCAGACCCATTCTTTTGAATGGGGATGTGTAGATGAATGAGCGGTGGTTTTCACGCATCACTTTTGCGTTGCGTTAAAATCGCAGCATGTTCTCTATTCTGCAATTTTCACGCAACGCTGGCCCCATAGAAGTGAATGGGGCTGCGTGAAAAGCAAGTGCGGATTTTCACAGATGGTTGCTAATAGATGTTGTTTTTACACATTCAGTTTCTTATCATGCGCGTGCAAAACGCAGTAAATCGTATTGCACTCACGCGATAAAAACTGAACGCGGTCGCAAACAAAACTGAATGACTTTGTTTGTGAAATCGCGCAGTTTTAACTGAACGCATCCGCAACACATCAGGACATAATCCGGACACGCTCGTCTGCAAGCAGCCAAACAGTCCAACTGGGTGCACAGTCTGATAATATCCAATCAGTGTTTCTAGTGTCAGAGTTTTCAAGGATACACACACACCCCAGTTGGACCTTTATTGCAAATTTCTTGCAAATTATGAATAAACTTGTAGAAGGAGGACACAACATAGAGTCATAAGAATAGATGCCGCAGAATTGTTATTACAGGGGGAATACAAGTAGTTACAGGTCCTCTATAAATGTCTCATCAAACATACAAATCAAGACACAAGAGTCAGTCTGATACATTCAGAGTTATATTTTTTCTTAATTTGTAGATTAGGTCTTTGGTGCAATGAGAGCATCGCCTTTGCTCTTGATGCACCCAAGCTCCACTCATTTCTCTGACAATCCCTTTGATTGATAGGGCCAGGCAGTGGCAAATAAGTCAAGGAGGGGCCATCTACTGAAAGGAGCAGAGCTTGGGTGTAACAAGAGCAACAGTGATGCCCTCATTGCACCAAATGCATATCACAGAGTGCAAAAAATTAAAACGTAGCTACTCAAAATTCTCTAAAATGTATACTAAGTCAAAAACAAGGAATAACACAGGGGTCCAACTCAAATACGACCACCATTAAAAATAAGGTAATGACGATACTGACAATGAGATAGCATAACACAAAAGGGCACAGAATTAGATTAGGTTATTAGATACATAAAAAATTGGAGGGGAATTTTTTAGTTTAAAGAGGTATTAAATAGATATTTCTACTATTAATACCAAGCCAGGGATCCGTTTACCCTACAATATCACCTAGACCCCTAACTCCATTAATCACTATACAACAGGAACCTATCCCTATCTGCACCCTACAATTTGTCTACGGTAACTGAAGTGCGCCCCCTTCTCACACCACTCCCAGGGTAGTTACAAAAGGAGATATAGAGAAATCCATCAACAGCATGGACCACATTGCACATGCAGAGGGTACTAAATACAAATAAAATTAATTTGCTCCACCACGGAGCGCAACAAGGATACTATACTACATATAGTATACCTATATTGGTAAAGGACTAGTCACTTTAAAGGAAATGCAGTGAGCCCCTGAGGAGCCAGTGCAGAGGATGGGAGTGGTAGTGGCCTTGATAAGGTGTTGTGTCACGGTGTATTCCCTCATGCCTTTGCTCCCTGGGGACCAGTGCAGTGAAAAGATTGTATGAAGAATCAGACCAGAAGTAAAAGTTTAATAGTCTCTCTTTACTGAATGCAAAATATAATTTGTAGTACAACCTGCAGGGTTGTTTGCCTCTTACTATTAATGACCTATCCTTAGTATAGGTCATCAATATAAGATCGGCGGAGGTTGGCTTTGGACCCTTGGCACTGCAGATCACTGTGACCACTCTGTTATTTAGACAGCTGTGGTCATAGTAAATATCCTGGAGACCAGCCAAACTGGCATCACTGTGAAAGGGAGTAACAGTGATCCATCACACTATAAAGTCAAAACTCCAGCAGGGGCATGCCCCCTGTTCACTGTAAAATTAACTGTGAGCCTGCAGGCTGTGAATTAAACTCTTCTTGCCCTGACTGTGGTGGGAAGGGGTTAACTAAAAAGTCATAGCTAAAGTTACTAGTTTGAGCAATAGTGTAACACACTAAATACACACACTTAGGGATAAAGCACACGACTGTTATTTTTTGTGTCCGTTCCTTTTTTTTTTTGCAGCCCATATGCGGAACGTGTCAATTTAGTTTCCGTATGTCTGCAAGTCTGTTTGGCAAAAAAAAAGAACATGCCCTATCCTTGTCCATTTTGCAGACAAGGACAGGCATTAGAAAAACTTGATATTAAGCAGCTCTCACCTGTTTGATTTCCACAAAGTTGGTGCACGGACACGGATCATGGACCAACCGATCCCAGTACAAATTGAAAGAACAAAGTCCAGCTCCTTGTTGCGGATAAAAAATCTTCAATCTTTATTTCATATCTCCAGTATAAAAACTTGACATAGAGGTATTCACATTCGTCTACGCGTTTCGGACCATATTACATCAAGGTCCTTACTCATGACGTACTTAGTCATGAGTAAGGACCTTGATGTACTTAGTCATGAGTAAGGACCTTGATGTAATATGGTCCGAAACGCGTAGACGAATGTGAATACCTCTATGTCAAGTTTTTATACTGGAGATATGAAATAAAGATTGAAGATTTTTTATCCGCAACAAGGAGCTGGACTTTGTTCTTTCAATAAGGACAGGCATTGTTACAAGGGATCCACAAAAAAACGGGATGTCACATGGATGTCATCCATTTTTTTTTGCGCATCAGTGTTTTGCAGGCCGCAAAAAACATACGGTCATGTGCATGAGCCATTACATACATATTTCCCAAATTTTTCCTTAATAAAAAATAAAACTAAATTTTTTGTTTTAGGAATGGAATAGCAGACTTTGTGTGTAAAAGATGCAAATGCACACACATTTGAGTTCCTTTTTGGTTTCATAAATTTTTTTTTAAATATAGGCATTTTTAATATATGCATGCATTTTTTCATCTATTACAAAAATGTTAAAAAAAAAGAAAGCCAAAAGATCACCTTAGGGTACTTTCACACTTGCGGCATGGCATCCCGCCGATCCGCCATACCACAAGTACCCATGTTCTGCCGCTCAGTCCCCATTGACTATAATGGGGTGGTGGCGGAGCTACAGCGCAGCACGGCAGTGCACGGCCAGAGATCGCCGGACTAAAAGTACTGCAGGTCTGACTTTTTAGTCTGGCGATCACTTCGTTGGCGACAGTATCCCCCCACCTTCTACAGGTGACCTCCTGGCACCCAGGACCAACCTTATCCGGATGAGACCTGTAAAAGGCTTTCATCAAATGACTGGTCCATAACCCTTCCAGTGAACAAGATACTGGAGAGATCTACGGAGAACTCGAGAGTCAATAATCTTAGCGATCTGAAATTCCAAACTGCCGTCCACCATGACAGGATCAGGTGGCAAGGGGGACGATCCTTCAGATTTTCTGGTCAATCCCAGTCCAATACAGCATGGACTTTCTCTGGATCCATTTGAAAACCTGAAGATGACAGCAGGTAGCCCAAGAATTGCACCTCATGTACAGCAAAAACGCACTTCTCTAATTTTGCATACAATTTATTATCTTTTAGGCTCTGTAACACCTGTCTAACATGATCCTGATGAGTCTTCACGTCTGGAGAATAAATTAGTATGTCATCCAAATATACGACAACAAACCTCCCCACCAGGTGATGAAAAATGTAATTCACAAAATGCTGGAAAACCGCAGAAGCATTGGTCAACCCAAAAGCCATGACCAGGTTCTCAAAGTGACCCTCTGGGGTATTAAAGGCCGTCCTCCATTTATCCCCTTCCTTGATTCAGACCAGATTATATGCCACCCTTAAGTCCAACTTGGAGAACACCAACAATCTGGTTAAATGTTTTTCTGGGAGCGTGGCGGCATGACGTAGGCTGCGTGATGTGCTGCAGCCCTGTCCCCTCCACGCCGGCTCCAGCGACATTCTATACCACCCCTTCAACCTCTCCGCCCCGGATTCTCCTGAGACAGCCGTATCCTCAAGCAGGAAAGCTCCAGGTGCTCCATGTGAGGCATGAGTAAGTGGCCACCCGTGCCGTGAACGCAGTGAAAGCTGTGAGTGGCAATCTGTTTCCATCCAGGTGGCGTTCCTCTTGGCAGCAGCGGGATGCAGGTGACATCTACAATCGGAGGCTTGTGCATTCTCTTGTCTGGCTGAGGTTCTCTCGGCTACAGCTGTTGCTATCAGCTACCTGCCTCCATACAGATAGTCAGAAGCGGCAGAACTTAGGAGCTGTGGAAGTGACAAGGAGCCGGTGTATTTAATACGGGGTGCATGAGTTGAAGGAGGAGGAGAGCAGAGGGCCTCCTCAGATCCCTGTGGTGTGGATTATTTCTTTTAAATAACATCAGGTACTCAAGTAGATCAGGTACTTGAGTAACATCAGGTATCAGTTGCTACCTGGGCTGTAGACCTTGGAGCCATGTGCAATGCATCGATAAGGTGAAAGAGAACACATCGATAAGGTGCAGTGACAAGGTGAAAGGAAAGATGAGGAATTTCCCGGACACCGTGTAGGCGTTGGTCCGCGATTCTCTGAACGTTATATCCCAGGACACGCCAGTACACGCCACACTACAGGACAAGGGAGACTGTCTGCTTTTTTCCTATTTTTTTTCCGTTTTGGGGAATTTTGTACAGTGGGCTCATCTTGCTGCTGCCCCTTGGTTTGCCTACGGACTGCTTATAGCCTGTCAGTTTATAACTAATTGCGACATGATTATCTGCCTCATTTGATGGTATCAGCTCTTGAGAGTTTTTTTTTTTTGCTATATTTGCTATCTGCCCCTCTAGTTTTAATCTACTATATTTCTTCCTCCAAGGAAAAAAGGGAAAAAAAAATAGAAGATAACGGGAAAAAAATAAAAAAATTCCAAAACCTCAGCATAGAAAGTCATTGGGTACTACATCACCAAAAGGAGGTACAGTCCATAGCCCTATGACTCAGCTTGATAAATATTTAAAATCCCCACCCCCTCTAAGTAAGACCAGGAGTAATCAGAAACAGTTAATACATATGGAGGGGCGAGATGAATCTGAAAACCAGCTGAACAGGACAGGGAAAGTTAACATTCTGGATGTGGATAATCAGATGAGCAATATTGGACGCAGTTAAAACTACTAATCAGTCTTTAAGTACCTTGTCGGCCACGGTAGCTGAGGTACAGATAGACATTTCACTAATACGAAATGAGGCAGCATATACAAGAGACTGAAGTTTTAATGGCGGAGTCTCAGAAAGAAATTAAACTAATTAAAAAAAGGATTGGAGAGATAGAGGTGGACCATAAAGCTTTGAAGGATAAAATGGTAGACTTGGAGGATAGATCCAGGAGATACAATCTTAAACTGGTTGGCTTCCCGGAAGAAGTAGAAAGAGATAATCCCATAGGATTTATTTAAAAATGAATTTCTGATAACATAGGAATGGGAGAAACTCCCTCAACATTTATAGTGGAACTAACACATCGTATCCCCATTAGAAAACCACCATTAAGGTCGGTTCCTAGGCCCTTGTTGATTAAGATGTTATGCTCTAAAGACCGAGACTATATTCTAAGACAGAAAAAAGAGATACAAACGGTGAAATACAACAACCATAATATTGAAATAGACCCTGACTTTTCTAAAACAACTCAGGATAAAAGAAGAGAATACAGGGACATTAAGAAGAGACTAATACAAGCAAATATAAAATACTATATGATGTATCCAGCAAAACTCTGTGTTATTTACAAGGATGCCGTTCAATTCTTTACTAATCCAGCCGACGCTTTAGAATGGCTGGAATCTAAAGGAATTTAATGAGATAGATGTCAAGTTTTTTCATTTGCTTTTCTTAGAGGAAGCCTCTGATATGTAATATTTAGGGGTGGGGGGATTGGGGAGTTGGTTCTGGAGAGGGAGGAGTGGCTTATGGTTAGAGACTTATGAAGCTGGTTTTGCTCATGGGTCAGTATAGATGGGTGGGGTGGGTTTGGGAACTGTGGGAGGGTTGTTTCTGCTGTGGCCACTGGAATCATCAATTAGGTTTTTTGGTCTGTGGTGTCATACAGGAAAAACATGACAAAAATTTTATCTTAGAATGTCCGGGGGTTTGTGGATAAACTCAAAAGGTACGCGATCTTTGACTTAGTTTCCAGACATCTTCCGGCAATAGTGGCTTTGTTAGAAACACATATATCATGAAAAAGCCGATGCCTTAGGAAAAAAGAAGTGGGCTTTGTATGAATATGACTCTTACTATTCCACATATTCTTGGGGTATTTGTATATATGTACACAATCAAGTAGAGTATGATCCAATAGACCAACTGATTGACAAAGAGGGATGCTATATTTTTCTCCATTGCTACTGGTATGGTCAAAGGAGTATCTTTGCATTTGTTTATATTCCACCTCCCTTTTCGCCTTTTGTGTTGGGTAAATTAATGGATTTTATCTCTGTGAGAGATGAACAATCGATGCTGGTGATGGGCGACTACAATTTGGTCATGGACGTTAGAACAGATAGGAAATCTGCTATCACTAACTAATAACAAATTAGATCAAGCACGTTACTGTATAGAATATGTAAAGAAATGGCATTAGTTGATGTATGGCGTTCTCTATATGGGGAGAAACAAGTATTTTCGTGTTTTAGCAATACATATAAGTCTGTCTCAAATTGATCTCGCCCTCACCATTGCCGGGTTCATCGATAGAGTTAAGAAAAGAAAATATGAAAATCATCAAAAGTATCTCTGACCACCCCCCTAATTTGGTGTTGATTGATACAATGAGGAAATTTAATATAAACAGGAATTTTAAGCTCAATCCCCATCGGATAGTATTACTAGGTGATAAAGATTCGACCAACACCGAGATTGAACAATTTTGGATTAATAATGTTAATTCTACACACACCCATATGGTTTGGGATTATTTAAAGGCCTATTTACAGGGCTTATACTGTAACTAAATTAAGAAACAAAAGAAAACCTTTGCTCAGAAACAAAAAAAACTTTGAGGAAAATATTAATCAATTAGAAATGAAAATTATTCAAGTAAACAACTTAGAAAAACAATTACAATTAAAAAACGCAAGGGAGGAATATAAACAATATTTATATAAAAAAAAGCCCCAAATAAGATCTTTTTCTTAGGTCAGAAAAACTTTAGTGAATCCGGGAAACCAAGCAGACTATTGACAACATTATTAAAAAATCAAAGAGGGACCAATAAAGCTTAATAGCATTAAGATTAGCACGGGGACTGTTCTATACAACCCCAACACTATCCTAAAGGAATTTATTATATATTTTACTAAGTTATATCAAACAGGGTCTGTAGATTATAGAGAGAGAATAGATCAATATCTCAATAATATTGCGATCCTTGAGCTTGATGAGCAAGATACCAAATGGTTAAATAGACCAAGTCAACTAACAGAGTTACAATCTACTTTGAGATCCATCAAAGGGAATACATCTCCGGGGGCAAACAGTTTCCAGTTTGAACTATATCATAAGCATGAAGGAGTTATACTTCCTCGGCTGTTGGAAGTATTAAACCAATCCTGGATAGTGGGCTCCCTGCCCCCTCCTTGATGGACGCAATCATCACTATAGTCCCCAAAAAAGGTAAAGATCCACAATTAATATAATAACATCATATCAACCAATTTCTCTGTTGAACACAGACTATAAAATCATTGCGAAACTTCTTGCAAATAGACTAAAAACTGTAATTCATAAAATTATTCATGTTGATCAAACAGGATTTATTCCTAAAAGGAACATACAAGACAACATAAGGAGAGCATTCCTAAATATTCAGGCAGGGAAAGGGGAGGACCGCTCCATCCTGTCCTTAGACACAGCGAAGGCGTTTGACAGGGTGGAGTGGTTCTTCCTTAGGAGATTGATGACTCGAATGAAAATGGGTAGTTTTTTTTCTGGATGGGTTCAGATTTAATATCGGAATCCTATATTTAGAATTTGAATTAATGGGGAATATTCAGAATCATCTCCTTTCCCATTGACAGGAGGAACACGTCAGGGATGCCCTCTTTCTCCATTGCTCTTCTCGATTTTCCTTGAACCCCTCTGTACAATTTAGAGCAGATGAGGAAATATTAGCTTTTGGGTATGAAGGAGATGCCGATAAAATAAGCTTATATGTGAATGACATTCTGTTATTTTTAAAAAAAAGGTCATGCTGCTCTACCCAAACTTATGGAAAATATAGATGAATTTGCATATATGTCAGGTTCGAAGTAAACTGAGAAAAATGAGAAATACTTCCCTTGAAGCGTCCTGTTCCCCTAGGACAGTGATGGGCAAACTGCGGCTCTCCAGCTGTTGTAAAACTACAACTCCCACCATGCCCTGCTGTAGGCTGATAGCTGTAGGCAGTCTTGCATGCTGGGAGTTGTAGTTTTGCAACAGCTGGAGAGCCGCAGTTTGCCGATCACTGCCCTAGGACATAGCTTTAAAGTATGCACTTTAGATCTGGCTGACTCCCTAACGTACATGGGCATTCACATCGGGAGTAAATTGGAGTATTATACGAAGTTGAACATCTCTCCAATGGTAGATAAAGTAAAGGAGAAAATTCGAACTTAGCTAAAACTTCCTCTGTCACAAATTAACTGTATTGATCTTATTAAAATGACTCTATCACCAATGATACTATATGTATTGAATGCAAGTCCAATATGGATTGAACATATGTTTTTTTAATAAACTTGAGAGCCTTTTTAATGAGCTAATATGGGGTCACAAAAGGGTCAGAATTAAATTACAGTATCTATGTAAAAAGTAAGAAGGAGGAGGACTCTCTCTTTCTTAAAGGATATTACATAGCTGCACAATTGAGATGGTGTATAAAAAAAACTGAAGAACAAGTGTACTCGGTTCCTATGCAGGGACTATTATGGCCCCCGGGAGGATATCTTTTCTATCCTTGAAACCGGGACTATGGAGTAGTAGATCAGTAAGATGCTTAAGAAAATATGGAATCAGGTTAGACAGATTGCTGGTTTATCGCAAGCTGTTCAGTTTTACCCCTCTTTGGAGAAATACCAATTTACCTCAAATCATGAAGATAATGGATGTTGAATACTGGGAAAATCAGGGGGTTTCACTAATATCACAGGTTTTCTTTCAGGGGCAGGTTAAAGCACTAACAGAAATTTTCCCGGACACAACATTAGGATTTATAGATATATTTCCGTATGAACAGTTACGACACGCTATAAGATATACTGAAAATATAAATTACTTTACAATTGCACAAAACACTTTTTTGGATTTTTGTTACGAAATGACAGAAAATAGTCCCGTTATATCAGATATTTATTTAAAATTGAAGCTAGAATACAGCAAACAGATCACATTTACAAGTGAAGCAAAATGGGAAAGAGATGTGCAATGTAATGAATACACTTCTTGGGATACCATTTACAGGAATATTAAAAAATCTACAGTGTTTCAAGCACATATGTGGATTCTTATTAAAATAATACATTGTCTTCACAACACGCCACTATTTATATCCACTATCTATAAGGATAAAGAACAGAAATGTTATAAATGTCAAGTGGACAAGGGAGATTATGAACATCTATTATGGCAGTGTTTGGGTATTAGGGAATAAAGTATTTAAGAAACTACAGAATAGCTCCCCTTTGAAATATGAAGCCTGCATTGAATATGCTATCTTAGGCAATTTCCCTGAGACTGGCAGAAAAAATAAGGAGCAACTCCTTTGGCTAAAGGGGGATCGCCCTTGCCAAGATTATAATAGTGAAGTATTGTGGCTCTGCTAAATACCCTACATATCAGCTAAATACCCTACATACCCTATATAAAGGAATGAGTATATGGATAGGGTAAAGGAATATGAATACATTTCTGGTCAGACAGAAAGGAGAAGACTAATCTGGTCAATGATTTGGAGAAAGTGAAATTAGGTGGTATATATTGACTATGATGGTGGCTCCAGCGGAAATAAGGGTTTTTCGGGGAGGATTTGGGGTTAAAATTAAGAATAATGTGAATATTATAAAGTGTAATGTCGCAGTAGTGTATAATGTTTATATGTATTTTTTACATTTTGGTTTTTTGAAAATAATAATAATAAAAAAAAAAAATCTGGTTAAATGAATCAGGAGACTTATGTGTTCTTTAGCCAAACTATCGGTAATATACTCTCTCATGACCATTCTTTCGAGTCCAGAAAGGTTATACAATCTAGATTTGGGCAACTTAGCAGAAAAATATGTATTCAGACAATTGTCAACGCAATAATCACCCCAATCCATAATCTGTCTAGCTTGCCAATAGATGGTTGGATTGTGCTTGCTTAACCACGGTAAACCCAGAACCTACAGAGCATGGAGACCCTCCAACACAAAACACAAAATGAATTCCTGATGAAAGTCACCCACTCTTAATCAGATGTCATGCATCATCTGAGATAAACACTTCTGTTAGAGGTGCATCAATAGCAAAAATGGAAATGTTTTTCTCTAATACACTTGGAGACAACCTGTGCATATATGAACGAACTGAGCATCAATCAGGTTCACCCCTGCCCCACTGTCGATAAACACCTCAATCCCCAAAGTCTTGGACTCTAGCGCCACCTCAGCAGTCAGGAGAAATTGTGTACTACAAGTCAAAGACAAATGCACATTCTCTGACTCTCCTCTTACCATTCCAATTCAGATGGGAATTAGACATCACCTTTTTTTTTCTTTTTGATGCTGAATGCGTGAACATACATATATGTCCCTTTTGTCCGCAGAAAAAACACACTCCCTTCCTACGACTAATACGCTTAAGAGCAGATCCAGGAGTAGCTCCCCGTAATTGCATGGGTTCGTCCCCAGATATAAACCCAGGAGTATCTTCACCCAAAGTCTCAGAGGAAGACGATACATTATGTGATAGTATGTCCTGAGAGTGGGGGCCCCTAGATCTCTCTATCAGGTGCCTATCAATGCATACTGCAAGAGACAAAGCAGCTTCCAGAGACTCGGGATTCTCATGAAAGGCCAAAGCGTCCTTTAGCCTCTATGATAATCCCTGACAAAACTGACTACTGAGAGCCAGATCATTAGTCCATCAAAATCCAGGGAGTGTGGGCCCATCTTGGGCAGAGCTCTTGTTGCAGAGTGCTGTGCATTTCTGTGTTTGTATGTATAGTTGCCATAGCTACGTGCACCTGCATACAGGGAGTGCTGACTGAACACCCCCCTTGTGTTTGTTTCTGTTTAATATGAGTTGGAGGTGTGGCGACCTCCACTTCAGTCGTGCACACCTGACTAGTGTTTCTGCCCTAGATGCTGGTTTTTAATCAGAGTGAGTATAAAGCTGAATGTGTACTCACATTGCCTGCTAGTAGCCATCTGGCTCCAGGAGGAGTGCACAGTGGGCTCGGCATGCATGTTGGTACCTGCATCCCTGGATCTAATGGAGGCTGTTACAGCACCAGAAGGGGTTAATGAGTACGGTTTATCCCAGCATGCATGCTGGGCCCACACTCCCTGGATTTTGTGTGGCTGTCGTGGCCCATAACAGGTAGGATTTAGCGTTAGGAGGATTTTATGTGGCTGTCATGGCCCATACTAGGTCAGATTTAGCGTTAGTACCCACTCTAGGAGACAACCGTGTCGGGGTGAGTGGGCTTACTACCTTTTGATCAAAATGTAAACCAATGTCTCCACTGTTTGCATACGATATCACTAATGTCCTCTTATTGCTCCCATCTTGGGCAGAGCTCTTGTTGCAGAGTGCTGTGCATTTCTGTGTTTGTATGTATAGTTGCCATAGCTACGTGCACCTGCATACAGGGAGTGCTGACTGAACACCCCCCCTTGTGTTTGTTTCAGTATAGAAAAAGCCCATGAGTTGGCGTTCCCTTTACCCTAAGTTCACACCTGAGCGTTTTACAGCGCGTTCAAACGCGCTGTAAAACGCTCAACACATGAAAACCAATGCTTTCCTATGGCCCTGGTTCTCACTTGAGCGTTTTACAGCGCGTTTGAACGCGCTGTAAAACGCCCGACGCATAAACGAGTACTTGAGCTTTTTTTGGGGCGTTTGTCGCGCGTTTTGTGATTGACACCACAGTAGTCAATCACAAGAATGCGCGTACGAACGCGTGTTTCCTATTTGCAAAAACGCGCTGAAATACGCGCGTAAAACGCGCGTTTTTAGAACGCTCAGGTCTGAACCCAAGGTTAAGCAATGAAATAACAACACCAACTCTCTGAATCTTATCCAGATGAGTGTGGATTTAGCCTAAAATACAATTTGCATGCCTCCCTAAACAAAATTAAATTATCACTTCCCCCAGAGAATCTGTCCAGGAGGGCAACTTTAGGCTCGAGAGAGTCCTGGTAACCACCACCACCACTGGGACCAGCAGCCTGAGGTCTCTGGATCTGTGAGAGAGTCGTGCAGAGGTCAGCTATCTCCAAACACAGCCCCAGCAGTTGTCCGGCCAGTGCAGCAATAGGGTCCATGGCTGTACTGAAGCAAGCAAAAAAAATTATGGTTTTGGCGGTTTATAATGTCACGTTCGGGTGTGGGAGGGAAACATCACACCGAATATAGGAGGGAAAGGGTGAGGGAATAAGGCCTAGAAACTAGGGAAAGGAGATAGACACCTCCTAGTAAAACCCTAATCAAAGTCTGACTAACTACTAGTATGAACAGACCCCAGAGGTAGGTGGGTTCATAAACAGGAATACCTAGTAATACCTAGGAATACCTAGTGTCCTAACTCACAATATAGGACCCTGATACTAATGTCAGGACTGAGACAACCTGTTCCTCCAAAAGGAAGGACAAACAGGAGTCTCCCTCAGGCCTTAATACAAATGACAGGGAAATGCAACACACAAAATAACCCAAACAAAATGCAAAAGGGAAAGAAAACACTTAACTCCAAGTGGCTATGGCAGCACCAGGAACTCAGCTGAGATCCACACACCATCAATCCACAACTCAAACAGAAGCTATATATCGCATAGCATAGTGGGAGAAACAACAATAATTGACCCTAATAGCCACACCTGGGAAAAGAAGGTGTGGCAAGCACCAGAAACAACACAGACGTCATTTGATCCAAACAGAAAACATGTCAGATCAAACCAGTCTCACCAATCTCCTGCCACCTGTCGCGGGAACGTCCGTGACAGAGGGTTAAGCCATGCGCCCTGCATGGCGCACGTGTTCAATCCGGTTTCCTGAAGTCATCCACCCATCTGCAAGACATCCTAAAAATGGCCAGGAAACTTTGCATGCACTTCAGCCACTTGGAACTGAACCCGAGTTCGGGAAATGTTTTTTTACAGTATAAATCAATTTCTGAAGTTATAATGTGAAGTCTCGTGAGACTTCGCGAAGTAATAACTTCGGCTCATCAGAGCCAATACATTCTAATACTGTACGGAGCGCTTGCTCCGTACAGTATTGAAATTAAGTTTTATGCGAATCGACTTCGTGATGAGCCTTGCACTTATGTGTCCATCACATGACCAGAACAGATTTTTTTTTTCCTACTGAATGAGCACAAGTAGAGATCTTGAAAGATATTGATTGTGAGATATTGATACAAAAAGTATACTAAAAAATTGCATATTCTTCCCTGCTTTCTCCAGTCCTCCCCACTGCAGCAGTGATGTTCTATGTACACAGATTACTGATGCAGCCAATCACCCTCCTTGTGCTGGCAACTGCTTTCAGGAGAAATAATAAATAGAACCCTAGAGAATAGGACCTATTTTGAAAACTCCGCCCATCAAGATATTAGTGGAGTAAACATTTTTAAGCCACAGGTATTTTGCAGAAATGAATGCACATTGGACCATG
Organism: Bufotes viridis; assembly: GCA_033119425.1. Classification (NCBI taxonomy): domain Eukaryota; kingdom Metazoa; phylum Chordata; class Amphibia; order Anura; family Bufonidae; genus Bufotes; species Bufotes viridis. Next base: position 356,719,763 of record CM065591.1, on the reverse strand, counting down.
AAAAGTGAAAATTGCAAGTTTTCCAGAAATATGGCTTTTCAGTGCCCAATATGTTGTGCCAAGCTGGTGTTATTTGAGACTCACATCACACTTCTGGATATGGAAGTGCATAAATGTGGACATACTGTGGACTGCTGCATGGGCACTTGGCAGGGCTCACGAGGGAAGGAGTGCTATTTGGCTTTTTGACCACAATTTGTTTTGTAATGGTTTTAAGGTGCTACATTACATTTGTATGTACCCATGCAGTGGAAACCCCAACAAGTGACCTCATTTTGGATATTACACCCCTGATGTTATTTATCAAAGGGTGGAGTGAGAATTTTGACACCACACATGCTTTGCAGAAATGAATGAGCAAGGGACAGGGCAAAATTAAACCATATCAGTGGCGTAGCGTGGGTTGCATGCACCCGGGGCAAGCCAAGTATTGCACCCCACAACCTGTGGCCACTTCCCTTTTTTACAGATAATGTAGTAGATATCACTTGCAGTCATAAGTAACACCACAGATAACACAGTAATTACTCTCTGAGTACAGATAATGTAGTAGATGGGTGTGAGTCCCCAGATTTCAGAACACGCACAGTGTGACCTGAAGTCTGGGGCCAGGCTGCTACAGTGTAGGACAAATTCTATATCCACCCTACCATCACTACAGACCATACAGGGTAATACAGCGCCCCATACCTCTTACATCCAGTGATGTCTCCTTTGATGTAGATGTTTTCCTTCCTCATCTTCTCCTTTCAGATCTTCAGACCAGGCCACCATTTTTCACCCATTTCTCAGTTTGACAAAAAAAATCTTAGTTTACTACTTTTCCATCATCCTCCCATCTTCTGGACAAAACATCCTACCAGCCCCAATACTGTGCTGCTGGGCTCCCCGATATTATACTGCAGAAACAGATAAATCCCCCGATTATCCTAGTACCAAACAGATAATGCCCCTTCAGTAATAATTGGCACATAGTGCCCTAAAATAACTGCACCCAGCAAATAGGGCCCCTGACACTAATAGTGTAAACATAACGTCCCCCAAAAATAATTATGGTAAGCTGATACTGTACCAAGGTGCCCCCACAGTAATAGTGCTCCCAAAAGTCCCACCAATAGGAACAATTCTCTGCTACAGCACACATGGTAGTAATAGTGCTTCTACAGTGCCCCCAACATGTCCCCACTGTGCCCCAGAAGTAATAATGCTCCTATAGTGCCCATACTAGTAATCAAGTTCCCCATAGACCCCCAGAAGTAATTAGGCCCATTATAATGCCCCCCAGTAGTAATAATTCTCCTTATAATGTGACAGTACAAAAATGTCCCCTTATGATGTGTGCCAGTGCAAAAAATACCCTCTTTTAATGCCCCCAGTTGAGCTATTGTCCCCATAGTGCCCCCATAATGTGCCAGTATTAAATACCCCTACATAGTGCCCCCATAGTGGTCCTCTCCTGCCTTCCTCCTAGTGCTCCCCAATAATGTACCAGTATAAAGTGCCCCATATATAGTGTCCCAGTAGATGCCCTCAGTGTCCCCCATAATTTGCAAGTATAAAATTCCTATTCTTAGTGCCCCCCCCGTAGATGACCCCATAGTACTCACCATAATGTGTCCCAGTATAAAATGCCCCTATACAGAGCCCCCCCCATATAAAATACCCCTTCTTTGTCGCCTCAGACTCAGTAGAAGCCCCAATAGTAACATAGTAACATAGTATATAAGGCCGAAAAAAGATATTTGTCCATCCAGTTTGGCCTGTTATCCTGCAAGTTGATCCAGAGGAAGGCAAAAAAAAGGTAGAAGCTAATTTTCCCCACTTAAGGAGAAAAAAATTCCAATCAGGCAATCAGATAACTCCCTGGAACACCGACCCATCTCTAGTAGCTATAGCCTGTAATATTATTACACTCCAGAAATACATCCAGGCCCCTCTTGAACTCTTTTAGTGAACTCACCATCACCACCTCCTCAAGCAGAGAGTTCCATAGTCTCACTGCTCTTACCGTAAAGAATTCATGTGTGGTCTAACCAGTGATTTGTAAAGTGGTATGACTATGTTGTCATCACGGGCATCTATGCCCCTTTTGAAGCAACCCATTATCTTATTGGTCTTGGCAGCAGCTGCCTGACACTGGTTTTTACAGCTTAGTTTGTTGTTCACTAAAATTCACTATATCGCCGTCCTCAGGACATACAGGCGATATATAGTGCCTCCCAATAATGTGCCAGTACGAAGTACCCCCATAGATGTCCCCCAATAATGTGCCAGTAAAATGTGCCCCCATAGTGCCCCCCACAATAATGTGCCAGTAAGAAGTGCCCCCATAGATGCCCCCAATAATGTGCCAGTAAGAAGTGACCCCCCATAGATGCCCCCCCAATAATGTGCCAGTAAGAAGTGCCCCCCATAGATGCCTCCCAATCATGTGCCAGTAAGAAGTGCCCCCCATAGATGCCCCCCAATCATGTGCCAGTAAGAAGTTTCCCCCCAATCATGTGCCAGTAAGAACTGCCCCCCCATGGATGCCCCCCCAATCATGTGCCAATAACAAGTTCCCCCACAGCGCTCCTCTCCTGTATTGTACCATATAAAAAAAAAAAAACACATATACTTACCTCCATCAGGCGATGCAGGCCTCTTCCGGTCTGTGGTCCGCGCTGTACGGCTCAGGCTGTACGGCTGCGGACAGTGAAATTACCTGTGGTATCTCTCCTGTATAACGTTTTCTCATCCTCATCCCAAATACCTGTGACACTGCCTGTAATTTTTTATTAGCCGCTGGGGACAGCATTGACATTATCTGGGGGATATCTCCTGTGTGACGCTTCCACATCCCAAATACCTTTTTAAATTTTTTTGCTCATATACTTCAAAATCCTACGCTACTGTACGTGTGACATGACATACTTTCAAGCATATATAACATTTAATATGAAGAAGGCGGGCAGTAAGGGATGGGGAAGTGGCAATGATGCTTATGGTGCACGCAGAGGCCGTGGCCCTGGGCGCGTTGAAACTGTGCCTACTGAGCACAAGAAAAACAATCATCCACAATACCTAGCTTCATGTCCCAGTTTGCAGGGCGGCGCAGGACACCCCTTTTTAAGTCAGACCAGTGCGACCAGTTGGTCGGTTGGATTGCAGCAAATAATGTCCAGTTAAGCACCACCCTGTCTTCCACCAAGTCCAGTCTCAGTAGCCAAGGCCCTCGCATATAATGTTTTACAGGGTCAGCTGTTGGCCCTCCAGCTGTTGCAAAACTACAACTCCCAGCATGCCCGAACAGCCTACAGGTATCAGCCTACAGCAGGGCATTGTGGGAGTTGTAGTTTTACAACAGCTGGAGGGCTGCAGTTTTAGATGGTCAGATCAGCAGGCCCTTGCTCCAAATGTTTTTGAGGGTCACCAGCAGGCCATCAATCATAATTTTTCAAGGGTGTGTACGATGCCCTCCTTTATGTGTAACAAAGGGTATAATGGAGTGCCAGTTCCTTGTAATTTTTGGCAGCCCTTTTTGGCAGTGCATAGGCTTTATGAGTGTAGGAGTCCCACTACCTGAACAATTGTACCACAATGTGAATGAGGCCCTCCTTTATGTGATATACAGATTGTGCCTCTTGCTTGTAATTTTTGCCAGCACTTGCACTTTATATACAAGTAAATATACAGGAAAAAATGTTTCCCAACAATTTTTCCTCTAAAATCGATTTTATCTTTGGTTTTGTGCGTATTTTCATAAAATTGGCGTTCTACTCGGACAACATCGTTCCCAGCAGCGACTTTGGAGTCCAAGATGCATCCAGACATCCTCGCCATTATGTTCCCGAACCATTTTGGTGGTGTTTCCATCAATTTCTGACCTTTTCATATGAACCAGACACCCTCCCCTCTTCAGAGCAGAGGGTGCCTGGTTTAATGCTCGGGTTCTCCTTTTGACTTCCATTATACTCGGGTGCTCTGTAGAGCACACGAGCATCCCGATGTGTTCAGCCAAAGTACCCGAGCACTTGGGTGCTCGATCAGCACTAGTTCTTAGTTATTATATGGGGAATGCAAGTAGTTGCTAAAGCAAACATGTCATTTCCTCTATAAATGTCTCATCAAGCATACATTAGGTATTTACTAAATGCATTGATGCAAAAGTTACCCAAAATAAAAAAAATGTTATAAAAAGCTCAGAAGGTGAAAAGGCATACACAAGTCCGTGCAGTGCAGTACTTTTCCCAGAGAGAATGTCTAATATGGATAATAAATGTATAACACATTTGCCAAATTGTCATTAGTTATAACTATATGCTTGTTATTCATAGCCAGATGGTTGACAATTTGAACAAATGATATATAGCAAATCTGTTGTTTTCTCATTCCGGCTGTAATGTGTTCACACTGACTTACAAATGAATTTTATTTGGTTGTTGCTAGGGTTTGTTAATCAAACCCACATTATTATTTAACAAAGGGCATGGGATAAAAGAGATTATTTGAAAGTAATGTACAAACAAAGACCAGACACTAAACATTCTGTACAAGATCTCTTAATAAATTCAAGATGTCACAAAATAAGTTAATGTCCATACACTGTACTCGCAGTCACTTATTTTTGCATTGTTTATCCATTATGCAATGAACCCCCCTGACTCAGTAGGAGCTACTTAAGCTGTTTATAGTACTAACTTAACATTGTACACATGGCTGGTTCATGCACATTTCCTTTAAAGGGAATTTGTCGCTACTTTTGCTGTCCTAAGGACAGCAAAAACTAGTGAGAGGTACCCGCATCAAAATGGCAGGTCATTTATTTGACTGAGCCAGGTTCAGTACAAGATGTTAGCAAAATGTCTGTCTCAATTAAATTAAGGGTTCATGCACACGACTATATGTATTTTGCGGTCTGCAAAAACTATTGGTTGACGTCCATGGGCATTCTGTATTTAACGGAACAGTAATATGCTAAATAAATGTGGAGCCCCAGTATTGGGTCTACAACACAATGAAAGCCAGATATCCTGCAAAGGGGTGTCTCCATTACAGAGATCATCAAATCCACCATATTAAGTGGCCCCTATGTCAAGAACCCGCTTTTTTACAAGCTTTAAGGATGTGATGGGGAAAACCTAAGCCAGTTATCCATCCACAGACAGCTGTTTTGGGGTGTTGCCCCTCATCAGTGTGGAGTAGGATTCTGGCTAACCGAGAGCAATGGCTTGGAGACTACTCAAACAAAATAAAAGCTCAGGGAGACCAGCTACAGAAAACACCACAGAGCCTCATTTAAGAGTCTCAACACAGCAATCTAAAGTGCAAAGCTCCCTGAGAAACAGTAATATGCAAAATTAATGTGGAGCCCCAGTATTGGGTCTACAACACAATGAAAGCCAGATATCATGCAAAGGGGTGTCTACATTACAGAGATCACCAAATCCACCATATTAAGTGGATTGCTGTCTGATTGCTGTCTGTGGATGGATAACTGGCTTAGGTTTCCCCATCACATCCTTAAAGGGAACCTGTCACTGGGATTTTGTTTACAGAGCTGAGGACATGGGTTGCTAGATGGCCGCTAGCACATCTGCAATATCCAGTCCCCATAGCTCTGTGTGCTTTTATTGTGTAAAAAAAAACATTTAATACATATGCAAATGAACCTGAGATGAGTCCTGTCCCTGAGAGAAGTCCAGGGACAGGACTCATCTCAGGTTAAATTGCATATGTATCAAATGTTTTTTTTTTTACACAATAAAAGCACACAGAGCTATGGGAACTAGACATTGCGGATGTGCTAGCGGCCATCTAGCAACCCATGTCCTCAGCTCTGTAAACAAAATCCCGGTGACAAGTTCCCTGTAAAGCTTGTAAAAAAGCGGGATCCTGACATAGGGGCCACTTAATATGGTGGATTTATCTCTGTAATGGAGACACCCCTTTGCACCGGTTTTCCTTTCTTTGCGGGATATCTGGCTTTCATTGTGTTGTAGACCCAATACTTGCATATTACTGTTTCCCAGGGAGCTTTGCACTTCGGATTGCTGTGTTGAGACTCTTAAATGAGGCTCCGCGGTGTTTTCTGTAGCTGGTCTCCCTGAGATCAGCTGTTATTTTGTTTGAGTATTTAGCAGAACGGAACAGCTGGCCCCTAATAGAACAGTACTATCCTTGTCCGTAATGCAGACAATAATAGGACATGTTCTATTTTTTTGAAGAACGGAAATACGGACATACGGAAACGGAATGCACATGGAGTAACTTCCGTCTTTTCTGCGGACCCACTGAAGTGAATGGTTCCACATGCGGTCTGTAAAAAAAATAACGTCCGGACACGGAAATAAAATACATTTGTGTGCATGAGCCCTAAGTCTAAGGTCACCTGCGAACATTGCAGAATACGCATGGTTTTCCGCACAAATTCCCATTCAGAAAAACCATAGTGTAGTACAGAACAAGCAAAGTGATTGAACAAACCTCATGTACGCTTTGCAGATTTTTTTTCCTTGCAGCGGATTTCATACTTTTTTTTACCATCGCGTATACTTTTTTACAGGACTTTGCAGGATACAAGAAAATATTCTTTGCAGGGTGAGAGTTTTTATTCATATCATTTTCGGATACATGTGACCTTTTCACAGTTTTTTATTCATTTTTTAGGAGGCAAGGTGATCAAGAAATGACAATTCTGGCACTAGGGAGATTTTATTTTAAAGTGTTTACCACTCAAAATAAATAACATGATAATTTAATATTTCAGACATTGTGAAGAGGCAAATACTAATTATTTTTTTAGTATTTTTGTTTTTTTCTTCTTTTTTTAAAACTTTAAGGACTTTTGTGGCATATATCAGTTGTAGAGTTTATTGCACGCCATTTTGCGGCAAAATCTGCGACTTCTCTCCGCTCATGCTACTTTTCCGACAGGTCAAGGAAAGGGGGAATGACATGGGCGAGGTAGAAGGTGGACAGGCAGGCACATCTCATTCATCATTTTCTACGCCAGTGTTTGGCATAGAAAATGGCTTAAATCTACGCCAGCAAGGGAGATGGTGTAGATTTAAGTCTGTCGAACGGCCTGGTGAAGAAACCGGCAAAGTTATGTAGAGGCCTGCGCCTCTACATAAATTTGGTGCTTCCTACAGCGGTACAGAGATACTTAACACCACTTTTTAATCCCCCTAAGGGATTTGAACATGAGATCATAAGATCACTTGCACTATACACTGTAATACTTCTGTATTCTTTTCACCCACCTCTGTTTCCCTATCTAATCTCCCAAACTTTCCTCTCCACCTCTCCGACAATTTTCTTTCATTCTTAACCACTCTCCCTTCAACTACCCCTCTAGTCCATGAACTAGAACACCCTTGTAAGAAGCTCAAACATCTCACACTCTCTAACTCTCTCGCTCATCGCTGTCCTCCATATCTTCCTTTCATGATGCTGACACAGCCACTGCTATCTACTACACCGCATTTGCTTTGTGTCTTGACCAATTCAGCTTTTGACCCATTCGCCCCTCCTACATGCATCAGAACCCGTCAAAGCAATTAACCACCCTGGAACACTCACCTGACAAAAAAACTGAGACAAATTTGCAGAGTTGCAGAACATTGGAAGATAGCTCACTAAAAAGAAATACTTCATCACTCACTAACAAGCAGTTCTCCACTTCAAGTCTGCACTTGCCTCTTTTAAAACAGGAATTTTTCCCTTCTCTCATATCATTTATCAACAATTTTTTAGTACTTTTAACTCTCTACTCTGTTCCCTGGTGCCACCTCCCACACCCCTTATATCAGCCGAAGAATTAGGCTTGTATTTCAAACATAAAATTGACAAAATTCAAGAAAGCCTCAAACAGCAATCACTACTGCTGAGAGACTTCAACAGCAGAACTTTCAACATTTCCCATTCATACACCACCTCCTCGTCACGTTCTCTCTCTGTTGGTGTCCTTTAAGGCTCTGTCCTGAGTCCCCCACTTTCTCTATTTATAAATTTAGCCTGGGACAGCTCATATGGTGATGACTCTCAAATCTACCTCTCTAGTCCAAATGTCCCTTCTCTTCTGTCTAGAATCCCAGCATGTCTATCAGCTATATGTTCATTTTCCTCCTTTCGCTTCTTAAAATTCAACATGGAGAAAACATCTTTTCCCCAAGCCATTCAGCCTCCCTACCAGATCTATCCAATACAGTTACCAGCACCATGCTCTCTCCAGTCTCACAGGTCCACTGCCTGAGGATAATATTTGATTCTGCTTGTCCATCAACCCACACATCCAAACCCTTACCTCGACCTGCCACTTTCAACTCAAGAATATTCCTTCCTCACCCCTAAAATACTAGTACATGCTCTCATCATCTCTCACCTGGACTACTGCAACTTCCTCCTTTGCGGCCTCCAATCTAGCACTCTCTCATCCCTCCAATCTATCCTCAGTCCTGCTGCCTGGTTAATCCACCTCTCCACTTGTTTCTCCCCTGCCTCTCCCCTGTGCTTTTACCCTGTGCACCCCATTGCCCAGCAAATTCATTTTAAGATAACAGCAACTACATATAAGACTGTCCACAATTTATCCATCTCTGAACTGCTTTTCCTGATACATTCCACAAGTAATCATCGATCCTCACAACAAAGAACTCCTGCTTTATTCTCCTCTTGTCTATCGTCTACAGGATTTCTCAAGTGCATTCCCCATACTCTGGAATTCATTACCCCAGCACATTAAATTCTTCCAAAATATACCAATCTTTAAAAGCAACTGGAAAACTCCACTTAGATGTACAGCGCAATGGAATTAATGGCACATAAATATTAATAATGAAGATATAGGGATTTTTACCAGCATTGTATTACATACTGCCAAAGTGATAACATAGAAGACCTAGACACTTCGAGAAGGTCTCTGACCGTCATGACAACTACTCAGCAACCCAGAATTGCATATGAGGTACACTCCTCAATTTGTCCAACTGCTCAGATGCTGCAGTCACTAGTCACCGTGGCATTTGAAGGGTTACACTGCTGGAATTTGAGTTATTTCCATTTCCAGCAATGATAGGGTACCAGCTGACACCCACAAGCAACAGCATGGGCCCAGCTCCTCAGCCTGCGCCATCACACACCCATAATAATATGTCACTGAGTCTGCACTGCTTGCAGCGACTTACTATTACAGGGTTAAGGATGTTTTATAATGTAAAACAATATCATAATCAGACATGATAAAAGTGTCTTTGTTCAGGGGAGTTTGTCCAGCCTTATGCAAGTAAAGGTGCTACTTTGCCTTTAGTTGGAAAACTTAAAGAGGACCTTTCATGGATCCAGACTTTATTAACTAAGTTTTAGGGTATATAGGGCATACAGCGGGGCTCTAATGGTGCTTACTATTTTTTCTAGGCGCCGCTCCGTTCGCCCGCTGTGGCCCCTGTTAAATTCTCCCGCCCTGTATGCTAATTTTCGCATCGGAACAGGGAGGAGAGGACTTTACTGTTTCTCAATGGGCGTCTCCTTCTCCCTGGTTGTAGCGCGGTCCAATCGCAGCAGAGAGTGTCACAGCCAGGGAGAAAAAAAAACTCACCTTCTCTCTCGTTGTGACATTCTCCACTGCAATTGGACAGCTCACAGCCAGGGAGAAGGAGACATCCATTGAGAAACAGAGCAGTCTCCTCCTTCCTGTTCCGATGTGAAAATTAGCATACAGGGCAGAAGAATTTTACCTGGGGCCACAGCGGGCCAACGGAGCGGTGCCCAGAAGAAATAGTAAGCACTATTAGATCCTCGCTGTATGCCATACATACCCTGATACTTAGTTTATAAAGTCTGGACCCATGAAAGGTCCTCTTTAAGGGGGTTTTAATATTAATATAATAATAATGGTGTATCCTTAGGATAGGCCATCAATATTTGATCTTGGGAGTTTAACTCCATTCTTCTGGAACAGAGCAGGTGAGAAGATTTTTTTAGAGTTGGAATTCAAATTCCCTAATTAGACAACAAAGATATATATGATGGATGCCTGTGGTGTAGTGGGTTATGGAAAATTATTTATCCTTCTATAACCACATCCGATTATTAAAATGTTCCAACAACACATATTAATGAAAAATGTAAATGAATGTGATTGTGTAACAGTAATTTTTCTATAAATTAGCCAAACTTGTGTGTCCCCTCCTTCAAATGGAAAGCAGTTTGAAACTGCTTTCCATTTTATGACTACAAACCCTATCACTAAAGTCATATTTTATTTATGGACCTTTTACATTCAGTACTATAAACCTGTGAAGTGTATTTAGTTAGCTTGTATTCTGTGCAAAGGAAGGGGAGTTTGCAGAGTGTCAAATTGCATATCCCAGTATAAACTTAACCGCTTACCGACCGCCTCACGCAGGATTGCGTCCTGCGGGCGGTCGGTCTGTTCCTCCTTGACGCGCCCGCGCGTCATCTCGCGAGAGGCGAGATTTCCTGTGAACGCGCGCGCACGTGCGCGCGCTCACAGGATCACGTCGGGACAAGGTAGCTACAGCCTGCCAGCGCTGATCGTGCGCTGGCAGGCTGTAGAAGTTAAGAATGGCATATCAGACGCTGTTTTGTTAACAGCGTCTGATATGCTTGCTGATCGTTCCTTTGGTGGTCCCATTTGCTTGGGACCACCAAAGAAACTTTTATAAGTGCACCAAAACACCACACAGACCCCCCACCCATCCACCCCACCCCCCCACTGATTAACCCCTGATTAACCCCTCGATCACCCCATGTCACCCCCTGACACTAATTACCCCACTGTAAGGTTCATTCAGACGTCCGTATGTGTTTTGCGGATCCATGGATCCACGGATCCGCAAAACACGGACACCAGCAATGTGCTTTCCGCATTTTGCGGATCCGCACATTGCCAGAACTATATAGAAAATGCCTTTTCTTGTCCGCAACTGCGGACAAGAATAGGACATGCTCTATCTTTTGCGGAGCTGCGGCCGGATGCTTGGGGGCCGAAACCCGGAAGTTTGCGGCCGCAGCTCCGCTAAATGCTGATGCGGCGAGCGCATAGTGTGCTCTCCGCATCACCGCCAGCCCCATTCACACTGAATGGGTCCGCATCTATTCCGCAGAATTGCGGAATAGATGCGGACATTTTTGCGGACGTGTGAATGGGGCCTTACTACTTTTTTTTTGCACATTTTTGGCAGAGATTTATTCATCCACATTGATCGATGTGAATGAGGAAATCTGTGCCGTTTGTTTTTTTGCACATTTTTGGGCAGAGATTTTTCATCCACATTGATTGATGCGAATGAAGAAATCTGTGCCGTTCATTTTTTTTCTTTCAGTGCAGAGGCTGAACGGAAAAAATCTCATTACCCGTATGCTCAATATAAGGAGAATCGCAGAAACTCCTAATGCTGGCCATACGTGTAATGATTGCGGAGACCCTCAAATGCCAGGGCAGTACAAACACCTCACATGTGACCCCATTTTAGAGAGAAGACACCCCAAGGTATTCCGTGAGGGGTATGGCGAGTTCATGCAAAATTTTATTTTTGTCACAAGTTAGTGAAATATGAGACTGTAAAAAAAAAAAAAATCAATTTCCGCTAACTTGTGCCAAATTTTTTTTTCTGTGAACTCGCCATGCCCCTCACGGATTACCTTGGGGTGTCTTCTTTCCACAATGGGGCCACTTGTGGGGTATTTATACTGTCCTGGCATTTTAGGGGTCCTAAAGTGTGAGAATCCAAATACGTAAAAATGGCCTGTGAAATCCTAAAGGTACTCATTGGTTTTAGGGCCCCTTTGCGCATCTTGGCTGCAAAAAGTGTCACACATGTGGTGTCGCCGTACTCAGGAGAAGTAGGGCAATGTGTTTTGGGGTGTATTTTTATATATACCCATGCTGGGTGTGAGAAATATCTCTGTAAACGACAACTTTTACATTTTTTATTCAAAGTTGTCAGTTTACAGAGATATTTCTCACACAAAGTATGGGTATATGTAAAAATACACCCCAAAACACATTGCCTGAGTTCTCCTGAGTGCGGCGATACCATGTGTGCCACTTTGCAGCCAAGATGCGCAAAGGGGCCCTAAAACCAATGAGTACCTTTAGGAGAGGCATTTTACGCATTTTTCTTCTCACGCTTTAGGGCCCTAAATGCCAGGGCAGATAAATACCCCACATGTGACCCTATTTTGAAAGAAGACACCCCAAGGTATCTCGCTGAGGGCATAGTGAGTCCATGAACAATTTAACTTTTTGTCAAAAGTTAGCAGAAAGGTAGACTTTATGAGAAAAAACAATAAAAAAATCAATTTCCGCTAACTTGTGCCAAAAAAAAATCTTCTATGAACTCGCCATGCCCCTCACAGAATACCTTAGGGTGTCTTCTTTCCAAAATGGGGTCACATGTGGGGTATTTATACTGCCCTGGCATTTTAGGGGCCCTAAAGCGTGAGAAGAAAAATGCGTAAAAATGCCCTCCTAAAGGTACTCATTGGTTTTAGGGCCCCTTTGCGCATCTTGGCTGCAAAAAGTGGCACACATGTGGTATCGCCGTACTCAGGAGAAGTAGGGCAATGTGTTTGGGGTGTATTTTTGCATATACCCATACTTTGTGTGAGAAATATCTCTGTAAATTGACAACTTTGAATAAAAAATGTAAAAGTTGTCGTTTACATGCAACATTTCTCACACGCAGCATGGG